>JADDOH010009782.1:0-55285 GCA_016648135.1 Agrypnia vestita
ATGGAAACTCGGGAACTTTTTTGATTTATTGGTTCACTTGAATTTTCTATTTCAGTTTGCAAAGTTTCCATTTTGAACAAGAGCGTCTCTATTCTATGACAAGAGCATGCCACTAATAAGCATGTGTGTTTGATTGTTAGCTTTGGGCATGCTTATTTATGAGCATGCCACTAATAAGCATGCCAGTAATGAGCAAGTGTGTACAGTTGTTAGGCATGCTTATTAGTGGCATGCTCATTAGCATGCCAGTAAAGAAGCATGTGTATCTGTGCCTTAAGTGTATCGAGCTAAAAATAAGACTGTATAGAAATAAATAACATAAAAGGCCTTTCTCTCCCTAATACGGGTAGATACTTGTCACATATCCTTCCTAAACTATTAAGTGTTAATATTATTTAGAAAAAATATATAGACGCAAATACGCAAAAAAAATAACCTCTTCGGCGACTATAACAATATTAATATTTATTTATAGACAATAAATAACCTCGAATTACATCTCACTCTCCGTATACGTATGGAAATAAAATAAGCGAATATCTTTTTTACGCGTCAGATTGCAGGAATAGACAAGCGCATCGTTTATTGACTGACAGTTTAAAACAAGTCTAAACATTGATAGTAACGTGCATTTAATTAATACCGAGAAAATAGCGCAGAGCAGTCCAAACGCCGCGCATGGCACACGCGGCATTGCGACTGGTCGCGGTAACGGCTGACGCCGCGCTTGGAATCAGCCATACGGATGAGCTTCCTGCGGTCGTGACCGCTATCATCAATCATCATTACATCTGATTGAGTCACGATCCGAACATGTACGAGCGTCGCTAGACGAAAAAAATCCCTAATATAATGACAGGGGTGTAAATGTCAAGATTATTTTTTTGCACCACGATACTGTTAGCGCAAGACAGGCGTGTTCAACACACGACCAATAACGAATACACGTGGATTACACACCAAGTTTGCATGTTTCTACAGCTGTTACGTTTTTCTTTCTAATTCCAGACCTACGAGTATATCTGCAGATAAAATAATTTTATTTTTTATTTTTATTTTTATTTTCATCTATTGGTTTTCTTACAGCCATATAATTAATCAATCTTGAAAAAAAACAATAATTGATATACAGAGTTTTGGGCCAATTACAAGAAAACAATCGATAAAAAAATAAGAAAAAACATGTCCCATAATGAGTAAGTGTGAGTGTGTGTATTTGTGTGTTTATTTATTTATTTTGTTAGGGAAAAATTAACAGCAAAACAATTTAAAAAATTTTCCACTGAATTTAAAAATTTACTTTAACATCATTAATAGCGAGTGGAGAGGGTGGAGGGGAATGTGGGACGGGAGTAGAAGGGAAGATATAATGTACAAATTAGTTTGGGTGCGGTAGTGTAGATATTGTTTTTTTATGTTTCTTATTGTTGCGTTGAAAATGTCAATGTGGTGATAGTTTGTGTTAAATGAATTTGTGGATCTGTACATAATAACTAACTAACGATAGAACGCCATATTCTTCTATCTTGACATACCACTTTTCGGCTACATTCACACAACTTCTCACGCATGCTTTACGGTTGTTGAGGCTTTTAACAGGGCCATCCTCTCATATTTTTATCTGATCCTCCAGTATCTGATTTCTTCTGCCTTCAACACTCGCCTCATATATTTTTTTAACCATCCTTTCTTCGTTAATACTTTCCACATTGACCAAATCATCTCAGCTATTCTTTCTTTTTCTATTAACCACGCTACAGCCAGCATTATATTCACTTCTAATTTGTTCATTTCTCACTCCGTATAAGCGCCTTAGCGATAGCATCTCCACCGCATTCTTTCTACTTTCATTCCTTTTTTGCCGATTCTGAGCTTCACTTCCAAACACACGAGTTAGCACTAGAACGCCATTATGTATCGCTAGTCTTGCTTCTTTTGACAGAACCTTATTGACAATAATTGCATTCAGAGCGCCATTTACCTATTTTGTTTCCCGCATCAGTCTCTTATCTATATTCTTCTCAGTCTTGCCGTCTCTACTAAACATACCTACTTCTCTAATACACTACTCATTATCTTGTTGTAAGCAATGACACACTTTTAATAGCGTTAACCTAATCGGCTACTATGTATCAATTCAGCATCATTACAAAAAATGTAAAGAAAAATATTTTTAACATTTTCTATGATTTCTATGGTATGAATTTTTTAGTTTTAAATCCTTCCAAAAGCGTACATTCTTGGTGTGTGTGATGAATTTAAATTCTTTTTGTGGGTACCTATATTTAATTCCTGAAATAAAAATATCTCTAAAGATTGCGTGTCTATCATTTTTAGAGTGTCAACGATTGCACATATTTTTAAAATAAAATTATAACTATGTCAATCGATTGGATGTGGAAAAAGAGTATTCTCTGGACGTTCCATTTTTCAAATGAATATTTTGAGCCTCAAGTTGCACAAAGGTAGATACCAAAACAAGAGGTTTTATATGACTCGTGTAAAAAAATTTAAGTCTCTCTCATTTGCGCTACATTGATTCCCTATATAAAAAGAAGAACAAATAAGAAAAAGGAGTTAGCAAATTCCAAACCGAAACTCAGCGTACAGTTAATCCAGAAAAATACTACAAAGATTTAAAATCAATACCTGCCTGCCAGTACCGCAATCCCTATTCTATTAACATACCCTCTCCACTCGCTGTTAAATTAAATTACTGTAGTCAGTGGAAAATTTGTAATTGGCATAATTTTAAAACCATTATTTTATATTTGTTAAGATGTTGATTTGCTGTTAATTTTCCCCAAAATAAAATAAATAAAAAAGTTCGGGATTGAAAGCCCCCTAAGTGTAAAAATATCGACGTCTATTTATATAAAAACCATAATAGGGCCAAAAAATTTGTACAGCGCTTGGACAAGCATTCGTTTGCGCGGCCTGGACGCTGACCTGCTATTTCCTGGGGGGTCAAGACGTGTGGCCGATGGAAATAATTATTATCATTCCGATGCGATTTTGATCGCCATTATCCTGCCCGACTCTTTGTTCTCTGATTGTCTTCTGCATTTCATTTCAAATGTCAAATGTTTCCATTACCCGCGACGATGAACTCGACATCAGAAAGAATATTAATGTCGGACGCGCGGCTTGATCTAGTGCCTGTACAGTTCCCGCAGACGATCCGAAAGTTCAAAGTTTGCATCGGAAACATGCGCCATAAAATGGCGCATCTTTCTGATCGCTAATGCATCTCATTTATTTAACTGCGAGCAACGTACAAGTTACAAGGCACAACTATGTATATATTTCATAATTCAGAATTAACACAACACCAATCTTCAAAAATTATTTTAATGCAGCATGATAATTAATTTTAATACAACACATGTTTTTCGATGGCTTTCCGACGAATAAAATTTATCATAAAACTGTATTAAAAGGCCGTGCTAAGAAAATCTGTAGCATATTGTTTTAAAAAAAGCACCTGAACTGGAATTGAAATTGTAATAAGGTACTTATTAAATAAAATGATTTTCTTAACTTTAAAAGCTTCCCAATATTCACGTAATGTTTTACACCGTTTAATTCACATCACTTAATAGAATTCAATTGAATTTTCTATTTCTCTGCACAATTTCATTACACGCTCAATATTTTGATGGGTCTCCATTATTTTCTGTTTCAAAGCTTCTATTCACAATTACGAAACCTTTCACCGTGTTCTTTTAGTATGAATCCCTTCATTGCTGTTTCAATCACATCTTATTCTGGATTAGAACTGTAAACACAGTTTTTTTTGACAAATAAGTAAGTTTTTTTATGTTTCTAGTGTTAACTTTGAGTTTGGACATAATTAATAATTTTAATTAATTTAAAACTTTGTATAAACCACATGGAGTAAATTTAGGTCTACCGATTTCAATACCACTGTATTACGAAGATACAGTGGTATTGAAACCGGTAAACGTAAAATTACTCTGTTTATAATGGTTTATATATACAATGGTTTATACAAAGTTTTTAATTAATTAAAATTAATAAAAATAAAGTCTATAATAGGCCATTACAGTTTTAGGTGGCTCGATACCTAAATAAGAAATTTTTATTTATTTATTTATTTTTATTTTATCTATTAATCAACAGGTGTGTGGTGTTTTACAGTACAAGAAAGTTACAGGGATTTTTATAAATCTAACACGTAAACACATTTTCAAGTAAATAATTGAAAAATAATAATAGAAATAAAACATATTTAAGAGAAATTAACAATAGAAAATATAACAATTTAATTGAATAATAAAAATGAACAATATATATAAACAATGATTAGTACACAAGCAAACAGTAATAAAAGAAACGTTCAACAAATTAATAATAAAGTAAAAAGTAAATAATTAAATGAATATACAAGATATATAAGATATGAAGATAAAATAAACCAAAAAAATTAATATTAAAGATAAAATTGAAACATATTAAAAAGGGAAATTAAAAATAATTAGGACACTTTAAAACAAATAAATATATATGATTAATAGGGAACAAAATAAATAAAAATTTAATCTAATTATATAATTAATATAAATAAACTTAGTTTTCACCACTTTTGTAAAAACTAAATTTAATTATATTAATAATGTCACCACAAAATTATTTTGCTGTTTTTGAAGAAGAAGAACAAATTTAGTCCATTGAACTTATTGGTTTTATTAATTCTATTGGTATATTCCAAGTCTATGTAATTCTTTAATCGGATATGCTCCGACAACGAAAAGTGTCTACGAATTCCGAGAATTTATTTCCAAGGCGATGCATGCGTGTTAACGGTGAATAATGCATAGTTATTCCTGTGAAATATCACATCAACTCGACTACTTAAAGCAAAATTTATATTTTCACATTGAATTGTAAATCCAAATATTTTTAAAACTGTAATAAAAATGAAACCGCAGGTATTCCTGTATTTTATGTTGTATCAATTGTAGAATGGCAGGTCCGACGTCCGAGTCTTAATGCTCACGAATGAATGTAAATTTAAAGAATTTCCGCCATCACGACAATAGCCATCTTCCAAAGATTGACACTTCAATAAAACCTGAGATTTTATCAGAAAACGTAACACCAAGCTGCGCGAAACAGTCTCCACCACTGCGATAAAATTGGACATTCTATAGAAAGTCACATTCATCAAACAAAAATCACCATTAATTAAACACAATTTATTATTAATCCATAAAGTGGGAGTTCGGTTGTATAAAGTAAAGGATTAATTTAATAATCATCTATTCGCAACAGGGTGTCCGACAATAAAACGTTTGATAGATACCCATGATGGATGCAAAGTTAACACGTCAATGGGAATCTAACCATAAACTGAATACTTAACTTTGAATGCGACTAACGGAAATGCAAATACACGTGTTTTGTATACCATTCTGAACCAATATTTCTTAAATTATGAATGGTAAAATTCCACATTATTAATCTCTTTTTATTAAAAATTCACGCAATACCCAAGTCTTCTATTATAAATGTTTACAGCTTTATGGCTAGACAGCTTGTGTAAAATTTTTCTCCTTAAAGGTATTTTTTAATGTCAACAATCAATCAGATTCCGAATAATAATATGTAGGAAGAATAAGTTTTCTTACGATTATAAAGCTAGAGAATTATGATAATAAAACTGTACTAAAATAATTAATAAGTGGTCAATATTAAAAAAATATACAACAAATTTTTACGTTTTTTGATTACTTTAAATCGCTTTTTATTCATATAAAGAGATGATTTTAAATAATATATTGTATTTACACAAGCACTTTGAATCGTCAACTATTACTTTTTTGTGAATGTCCAGCCTTAACTTTGTGGTGAGACATAACGTCGCTGTATATATAATTAATCCTATGTAACGTTTTAGTGCATTCTGTAGTACATAGTACACACATACGAATGAAACTGTTTTAAAAAATAATTGTACAGACTAGACTTATAAAAAATATTTTAAATAATTACTAGGCAGACTTTCCAGGTGAACGGCAATGTTTTTTTTTTAATATATCTCTATTATTTATATGAAATATTTTGAAATTGATTCTTTCATCTCAGAATGTACTTAAAGGCACATAGGCTTTATTATATATACAGCGACGATAATCAATTATTGTATTAACCACTTTGATTACTTTGATGTTCGCCGGTTCTGATATCACCGTATTCTGTCCATTTATCTTGAGTATCAAAATTCCGGAATAAATAAAAAATTCTAACGCATAACCGGAAAGCTTAAATTGTAACATTGTCCGATTATGGATATATGAGACATATAATTATACATACATCCTCGACATTGAATGTATTTCGTGAACTTTGAGGATGTAGATGCGGAGGATGAACTGGAATAAAAATAAACAATCAATCTATCAATGTGTCTTAACTTTATTGGACATCATTATAATGGTGTGATATTTAAAAAAAAGTTTGGTATTTTTAAATGGGGTCAGCACTAAACAGTAACATATCTGCACATTACGTTTAATTTATATATACATTATTATATATTATCTCTCAGATTTTTTCATATTCGAAAGTCAGCGGTTGACATCTCACTAACAGTTACACGTATGTAAGCATTACATAAGCAACTGCAGAACTGCAACTGGAACCCGAAACATCTGCCATGGAGATCGGATTTTCATGACTGGCAGTAAAATAATTTTATTATTTTAGAGGAACAAATTCAATTATTTTATTATATTTTATGGCCCGTAGCGTTGATTTCTAAATATTCTAAAATTACAACCAGTTAAAAATGTACTATAATTTAGGATATTTATTGAAAATTTTGGAATATATTACGTTAAGAAATATGAGTTGTCAATTAAATCAGACATTAAAACGGGGCGCAGGAATAAAATTCAAACACATTTGGTCTAATAAAATATTTTAGCACCTTGCAGCGTTTTAATAAAATGAAATTAAACCAGTGAATTTGACGACACTGAGAATATTAACACCTGTAGATCGTATTTCACCTGTCGCATCGCATTCCGTGTAAAATTTTATTATTTTATATGCAGAGGTGGCGCCGCGGGGCGGCGAAATAATGGTTGAAGAAATCTTCACCTGAAAGGAGCAGGAAAGGGCTCCAAGTTAAACCATCACAACCACTATAATGAAAGTCTGTCAAGTTTACAGACGATTGTACATATATAAATATATAAAGTATAAATGCTATCCAAATTCTACCGCTACCATGCATATATGGCATTGAAATTATGTTTCCCAAATGATTCAATAATGTTAGTAATGCGAGCTTATTTGTATAGTTAAGACACTTGGATTCATGGGATTCATGCCACGTAACGGCTGATCACAAATGTAGTCCTATTTTCAAAGCACAATCATGAAATTGCATTGATAATTTAGGTTAGATTATTGATTGAAAAAAAATAACGAAAATAGATTGAATGCGGTGGAAATGAGGTTTTATATGTAAGAAATTTATTTAATTATCAAATCATGAGCTGTTCGCAGGGTAGTCAATAGAATAAAAAAGAGTCGACAAGATTGCTTAATTATATGAACCATACGAACGAGAAGAGCATGGTAAAGCCGGCCCTCGTAGCTCAGTGAGAAAAACACTGGCTTCTCACACCGAGGGTTTTAAGTTTGATTCTTGGTGAGGTCACAGTAAATCTATAAGTTTTTTCTATGTGTTTCGCTTCAGTAATGTCTTAGCCTGTTGAAGCGTAAAAAAGTACACTAATAAGGCGAGTGTTGAAGTTAATGAACAGAGGAAATATGTTTAAAAATCTAGTGTCAGATAAACCAACGATTGTTGTACAGTTAAAAGTTTCAACAACCGAAGAGGGTACATGAGAAAATGTATTGGGAATGACCAGTGGGTGAGTCAAGACTGGTGTTACAAGACAAAAGAGTGGCATTCAAGTATTGGCATCCTCGTTGCCCATAGCATGATGGTTTGTTGGTTAATAAACGAGATGGTAAGTCATCTACATTTTGAAGACAATATTAAGAGCTCAATATATCAGAAGCCAGTGGGCAAGATAAGCGTCTCAAAGACGAAAGTAACGATGAACTGAGCTTTTTTGACTCAATGGATATTCGTGTTAATGGAACCCAGCTTGACTCCAGAACACAATTTGTCATGGTGACAGATTTGACAGAACGAAAAAATTAATAAGCGTTTTTAATTAATGATTAGAACATTTAGTTTTGAAAACGATGAAAAATATTTTTATAATTTATGTATATTTTTAATATTTAATGAAAACGTCGGTATTCTCTATTATACACCGGCAGATTTTTATAACACTAAATTTAAAATTATTTTCAAAGTTTTATAGTAGGGGATTTAAGTAAATAAATAATAGGTTTTTAAACATACAATAAATTTTTATTTTTATGTATAAAATGAGTTGCGAGGTTGCATTAAAAATAGGGCATTATAAGTAACGCATTTGAAATAATTATAAGTTTTTAAACAATTAAGCAGCTGTATTTAGGGCATATTTTGAGCTATGTCAACTCCCAGAACTCCGGAATCATACATACACTATAGGAAAAAATCTTGTAATTAATTGGCAAAAGTTTGTCTATTCTCAAGGTACCATTTTTGATTCATAAATTTGAATATTAGCTGAGAAAAATAAAATACATCCAGAAATATAATTATTACATCACATTTTATATTAAAAATGCATATGGTCAATAAATAAGAGTAAAATATTTATTATTTTTATAGAAACTATTATATAGTAAAAGCCGGTTATTTGATCGGTGGGAATAGTAGGTAATTGTTAACCGAAATGGATAGATTTCGGGGATAACGGGTCAATTGGTGAAAAATGCAAAAATGTACGTTCCTGTCTTAACTTTTACTAGCATTACTACTGATCACACAACCGATCCTAAGCCGCTCATGAGACGTAACATTATTATTATTTAATGAACGCAAAATCAAAAATACAAATCATTGAATGGTTTCCTTCTGTCCAACTGCTGCTGTCATCCAGATGATCGGGTTCATTACGAGTCAATAAAAAAAGATCAATCATTTACTAGGAGGCGAGAACTTTATAAGGAATGAATAGTTACATTTTAATTATAATAATATGCACCGATGCCTTAGCACAAATCATATACAGGCACCATGTGTAATTTTGGGATGAACCACAACGGTTCAGCGAACAGATGGGTAACGAGCAACTTAAATGAACCACCATGAACTACAGCATAAGATCAATAGTAATCTATTTTTAGTGCACACCTACTCGTGTATCAAAAAAGTGGTATCGCAGGTAAATTTAAAGGTAAACATTAAAAACCCGAGCAAACATGACCAAAGCATGACCTATCCGCTACGTCCACACAACATATACGTTTGTTATATTGAATGCGATTTGCTACAATTTTACTCTAGGACCCTGAGAAAAATATGGACACCCTACCCAACCGGACTTCTTACACTACCTAGTTTCTATGCATCGTTCTATAATCTTTAGCGCCTGTACCTACTAAAACGATGACGCTGGAATGACTGTATCTAAAACATTTAAAAGAAGATGACGGCATTGCTATAAATTCAGTTTTTGCACACAATGCTTAGAGTATATACAATCTGTAGAGGGTTAACTAAACATTTTATCAAACCTTTACGCGTGGTAAAATAGAGCTTACTCGTTTTAAACAATAGAGTAACATATGAGAGAAAAAGAGACAAATAAATCACTCGGTCGCATACGTCTTTGATTGCTTCGTAAGCTTTCTCCTTGCCCTCAAAAATCGCTTGTGAGCAGAGGTGAACCGAGCTGCCAAATTTGTTCTCCGTATTTTGACGAAATCCTTACATGTTTCGAATAATATGGTCTCTATAGTTTGTATATACTCTAAGATATATTATGTATTTTATTAAAAATTTTACAGTCATATAAATCACGAGTTATATTTTCTCAAATTATTTTTTCCTGTCTAAAATTTGCAAAAAGTAAATTTAATCACAAGTCCCATTTTGTTAAGAAATTGCGTTTTTACTTAAAAAAACTCTGCAACGAAATTTTAAAAATTGAATAAAGCAACGTCGATTGTAAAAAATACGCTTTGCTTACTAACGGTTTTAATATGCACTTCATGAATTACAAATATGTCTTAAATATACGTGCGGGGGACGTACTTTCTCCGTCCCGCCAGTCTCCTCGCCTAAAGCAGGGATTTATTTCAACTGCTTGCAATAACCAATATGTTCACGTATTATTAATATTGTGCTAGTCGTCAACCCATGAAAAATCACGAGACATAATGATAATTAAATTACCCTTGCGTGTAACGTGAGCCGCGCGCTGCTTGACATATCAGACTCGAGCGCCCGGGCCTCATTAACACCTTCTTAGTTATTTATTTATTTATATTATTTATTTTTGCCATTTTATTTTTACTTCTTGTAAAACTGTATTTACAGTTTAAACGCAAAGATTTCATTACAATATATATATATATATATATATATTTCATTACTTAATTGTCCTTCATTTATAATATAATATTAAACTGCAATATTCAAACTTATATGATTTTAATGCTGACCATCGGCAGTGTTGTTGTGTTTCCAGCCTAATTCTAGCGAGTTAGACAGTTATCCCAACCAATGTCGTACGTTTCTGCATTTGGATGATGATTTCTATTTGTATACAATAATTTTGCCATGGTGCCCGTTGAGTCGTGTGGCGCAGCGGATAACGCGCCTGACTACGAATCAGAGGATTCCAGTTTCGAATCCTGGCAGAATCGAATTTTTTTTTACGGTCGAGAATATTTTATTTGTTGAAATTTTAATTACATTTTTGGTTTTTTGTAATCAACACTGCGAGAAGAGAAGAGAGTAGGTACCTACCTATCGAACTGTGGTTTATTCCGCTCTGACTTATTAATCGGTTAGAAATACTGAATAAATACTTTGTCTTAATTATATCTAAACTACCCGTAATTAAAAGTGGAAATTTGCCACGAAGCGGCCACAATAGCGAAAATGGAAATTTGCCAGATACAATTGGCCGCGAAGCAGCTGACGTAGGCATAGGTAAACAATTGTGTTTGCTGCACAGCAAATACAATTGGCCGCGCAGCGGCCACAGCTGGCCGCGGAGCGGCCACAATAGCCGCCCGCAGGGCCTAGCAGTAAGTAATCGGCATTGCTTTCCTCCTAGTAATTAATTAATAATTGGAAATGCGTCTGCCGTTTAAATCATGCCAAATTAAACACTGCTAAAAACGTTTTTTATTAAACGAAAACAGGTTACTTCTCTAACAAAACATCCATATTTTATACAGGCTTAACTATAAAAAAATGGAAACAGAAATGAATAGAATTAAAGATTCTCTAGATTGAAGTAAAGTATTAACTGTGAATTTTTTATTCAGGATGACCTCAAATACATCCTCCTTAAACCGCTACCTGATTATTTACGAGGACTTTATCTAAACAGGCATCCTTTATATTTATGTTTAATTGTACGTGTATTTTGCTTGACATTTAATTTCGTTTTTATTTAAATATAATTTTGTGTTATACAGCTTCAAAATTATTCAGAAATGATTATGGGTAGAAAAGACAATAGTAAAAGATATAAATGTGCAAGAAATTTGAATTTAAATGCGCACAAGAGATCCGCACTGAGTAAGGGTGGAACCCTAGAGAAAAATTTTTATTATTTTTTTTAGCGAAATTTAAAATAAATTAAATTTTGATAAATATTATTATTAAGTTTATTATTAACAGTCAGAACGTTTGATAATGGCCTTACAAGCCGAAACAGCTGTAACACATAAAAATACTTAACCCGTAGAACTTAATAATAATATTTATTAAAATTTAATTTATTTTAAATTTCGCTAAAAATAAATATGGAGTTCTACAAATTAAACACAAAAACCATAAATAAAAAAACCCTAGAGAAAAAGATGGGATGTGGTAGAGGAAGGGAGGGATCGATTATTTCGAAAAGTGTCTTTATTCCAGCGATAGTTCCTACCTACCTATCGACAAGCGAGAATTTTTCTAGTGCGAATCTGCGCGATTTAAGTAACCTGCAACGGTTTATGATAGACCAGTAATTCCGGAGTGATAAATATTTATCGATTATTTAGCAAATTAGTACACGAAAAATTCTAGAAACATTTAGAATGAATTTAAGAACAATGCTCCGATTAAATTCGTGACCAGTGAGTTTGCGTAATAAATTAAATTTTAATTTTTTTTAAGTGTTTCATTTGCTTCCCGCAACCACGATCCCGTAACAATATATTCATATAATCTTATTTAAAGTGTAAATAAAGAATTCAATTCAATTGAAAAATATAATATTTTAACTTTACACTTTACATTTTCTTATATACATAATTAGTTTAAGGAGATAGACCTACCTTAAATGTGTTTTAATTATTATGGGATGATATTGTGATTTTATTATTATGTACCTACATAAATTAATTATATTACCTCACAAAAAGTCACTGTTACTTCCATAATGTTACATTACACTTTAGATTTTCTTCTATAATTATTTTAAGGTGATAGATACACATGCCTAAAATTTGTCTTATTTATTATGGGATGATATTGTGATTTCATTATTAATAATATTATGTACATAAAATTAATAATATTATCTCACTAGAAATGAAGAAAATATTAAGTCACCGTTACTTGCAGGCATTATGTTAACGATGAGCGATATTTTTTTGTTTTTTTTTGACGGATTAAACGTAAACAAAAGGCGCCACGTAATGCATCTGGTGTTTTTCTGACCACCACTGACTCCCACATAATGACTGCTTTGCAACGAGAATTAATGTGACATGTGTTACGTCAATATTATTTGCGTACTATTGTGCACAATGTGAATGATGGTGTATTTTTTCAATGAATAAATAATTGGAAGCCATGTATTGCAAACCGAAGCGTAAGACGTTTAAGAGAGATCTCATAATGCATAAAAGTATTGTATTGACGAAGAAGAAGATATAGACAAAATTATAAGAAGTATCAGTGGTGTAGCTTAAATTTTCGGACATTTCCCTCCGAACGCAGTTTCATGATGATTTGAATTTTAATTATTATCGACGTAAATTCATTCACTATACGAGCTCTCTCTGGTGACTTTAATTAATGTCTAGTTAATTTAAATATTTTTTCAATCGATTCGGCAAGTTTGTAGATTGACATTTTTAAAAATTGAAAATTTTTTATGTGTTTTATAAAAGTCAAAATATTAAACACTTTTTATTTTTTCCAAATTATTTGAAAAATGATTTTAAATATTATTGCTGAAGTTCTTGATTACACACAATTATTGTAAAAAATTTTGAATTAAGCTAGTAGTTAACTTTAATGGATTATTAATAATATTTTGTTTACTATTACTTGCCTGATTATCTTTACCTTTTAACTGCCAGCCATATTTACTGTGAGGGACACCTATAGGCCAGACATTTGTTGATAATAAAGATAAAAATTAATTTTATAGACACACAAGAAGTTATATTAACTCACGATTCTTTAAAAACACGAAAACGGCGAAAAAAGCGATGAATATTGCCAATAATTGGAAACAAAATCAAGGCAAACGCAGTTTAAAACTGACATATCGCAAAGGATTCCCCGTTTCTCGGCAAAAAAACTTGGTTCGCGCTTACCCTAGCGAACTCTGAGAACTGTCAGAGATTCGAGATATGATTCTAAATTCTTAAATTTCAGACCAAAATTATTTATGTGTAAAATAGAAAGTCTTAATTTTTTATCAAAACCGTGATCATATTCTAATAAATGATTTTCAAATTCAGAAAAACCATGATTATTCAGATATCTCAAATGCTTTTTTACTCTTACATTGAAATTTCTAATTAAAATACCTATTACTAAAGAGTTTTGGTATTTCATAATTCTCTCAACTTTAATGTTTTTCAGCGCAATAAAATATTGTATTTAGTATAATACGCCATCTGTTACGTATAGTTAGCGAAAAGAAAAGAAATTGTTCCATTACTCAGTTAAGTTTTTCAGTTTTAGATATTCGACGATAATCTTAATTCGAGAGATAATAAAATAACACAGAAAAAAACTATTGCATGTTTCATTTTTAAAACTTCTCCAGTAATAATTCAAAATGAAGAAAGTTTAATGATATATCGAGGTCCTCTTGGGGTTTGGGCCTCCAGATGATTGACTTTACTGCCCGATCGGTAGCTGCCACGGCACTGCGTGAAATACAGAATTGTGTAGAATTGGATATTTTACCGGGTAAAATATTGGATAAGGTTCTCATACAATGATAATATTTTATTAGAATAATGAATGTTCCGAATGTCGGTCACGCCGTGTCTGTGGGAGATAGAAAACAAGTGTTGTCACAGTTTCCGCAAGACGGAATGAAGAAATGGAAGATTCTCTCCGACTGTCACGCGCGCTTCTGTATTTGATTACGGCAATTATTTTATTTCCGGAAAGGTGTGAGGCGCGCACACGGCTTTCTGCGTGTGTCTTGTTATTCTGTCGTTGTTTTTCTTCACGTAGGGATTCAATTATTTTAGTATGTAACAGTCCGTTCCAAAAATACATAACTTTCTTTAAATGTTAAATTATCAGTACACGGTGTCTTGGAAGAAACAACACACAAGACATACAAGATCGCAAATTTTCATATGCATCATTTGTTCGTATTATGCTAAGTATTATAAACCAATTGAGTATTATAATGAGAGAAAAATAGTTCATCTGAGCACAACGTACATAGCTTTTCTGAATACCTATTTATTTTAATTTGATTGCTTTTTTCGTACAATTGGTAGTTTTATATTTATAATGATGGAAATACTTACAACTTCTGACGAATAAGATAAAAAGCTGGTAATAAATACAAAATGGATACATATAGCTGATACTTTTACAAAACGCAAATGTATACAAAAATAATACATACACATAAATGAAATTCTAAGTTACGGACTTCACACATTGCGCAGATATATTTGCGAACATCGTTTGATATTTGTTAAATACCGTATATTAAACAAATATCAAACTATAGCTCCGCCCATAACGACCAAGTGACCAATTAAAACGCGGAGACGTCAATAGATTGAAACACTGTGCATATCACTCACGGTGGATACTGTGTTCTTACGCAAACCTAATATCCTTACATGAAATATAGTTTAAACGTGCTAATATGTATTAACATATGTATTATTAATTAAAATATATATTAACAGCCAACTAAACGATGGGTTTTAGAAAAAAAATATTTCGGGGAAAGAATTAATAAAAATAATTTATTTTGTTTTATAATCGTATGCTGATCTTTATCATAAAATTAATAATAATAAAATTAATTAACAAATAATAATATAGTCTTTGAAAAAATGCACGATTTCAAAAAATAATCGATTTACGTTATGTCATTGGAGAAAATTGCGTATCAAAGATGTCTGTCTACCAGCATTATAACGATCACGGGTTCAAATCTTGTTTGGCTCAGTTCATTTTCGATAAATGCTGTCTCTTCATTATTTATATATATCCTTTCATTGACCTTTTCAACCGTATGGCGAAACATATTTTAGGCTTAGAGATATAAATCACATAGGTACTTTTGACTATTTGATTACTTTTAGACAGTTTATTTTTTTCTTATTTCATTGAGATAGGTAGTGTATATTAGCTGTATAAGAATACACCTACGAATCATCGATACCACCAACCATTTATATATGTCGACCAGAGTCAAAAGACCATTCCTTAGCTTTGTCCGGTAAGAAGAAAGCGGGAGAAAGTTGCCTGGTAAGCCCGTATCACAAGCCTCAATATGATATTCCAAATAAATACATATTTTTTAGATTAAAAAAGGTTACTTACGTACCAGAAAAACTTATTTTGTATTCTTTTTTTGTATCGTAACAACACACATATTTTTTGCGCACATTCTTTTGAATGCGGTCTAGCTATAGTCATTTATATTTTGTATAACTGGTTTCATTACATATATACATATTAACTAATGAACTTTTTTTACCTTTAGATAGATAAATACACATTTCATGGCAATTCAACTATTTTAGTTGGAACATTTTTAAAGTTTTTAAAGAAGAGCACGTAAACGCACGTTCCATAATAGTGATGTTTTCAAGAAGATGTAGAAATATGAGATCTACACCGAGAGTTAAATAATAAGAATTCCTGTACCTACTTATTCTATTATCCTATGCACCATTTACGTACTCTATTTTTGAAAAAGTAGCTCAAAAAATGACAGTTTCGAAAGTACAAATAAAAAAATATATCATAGGCCGACATAAAAATATCATTCTGATGATAGGTAGATAGCTAGGAATATTAATATGCTTATTATGTTTTGAAATTGTCTGAAAAATCACATTTAAAACATTCTAATGTAGTCAGTGATTTTATATATGTTTCATGCAATGTTTATTAAATCTATATATTACTTCATACACGAAACCCGTCAAGATTATTTATATTAAACGGCTGAAAAAAAATTATACTGTTTATGTAAAAAAATTAATATCAAACAATTAATTGAAAACATAAAACACTGTGAATTATCTACACCAAATGCGTGAGTTGACTAGTTGAATGAACTAATGTTTTCATATAAACGTGTTTTCTGCATCGCAAATTTTTTTGAAAAAAATGTTGCCTTCCTCAGAGTTTTTTTGACAATTCAAGTTATTTATGTTTCTTCGAATTAATTAATTCAATTTTTTATGTATCTTTCAAAAGAAACAATCTATATAAATCAGCACTTAAAATCCTTTGTTTTTAATTAAAAATGTATTAATTGATAATCAATGGTTTATTACGTTCATTGTAAAATATATTTTTTAAAAACATTTTAATTTTAATAGTTAAACATTACTTATTTATTAATCAAACAAATATATACAGATATTGAACAAAATAAACCCAATTAGTATTTGTGGTTTTAAATTTAGTTGATTTCCGTGTCACAAATGTATCAGCAGCGCACACACACATGTGATTTCACATGTATGTGTTCCAGCCACCAAGGAAAATATAAAGGGTAGGTGGTTGTTTGTAGAATCGGCACTTACGACGCCTGACTTCTACCTACCCATAAAGAGACTTGTGTATGACTGTGCGTAGGTATCTTCTCACGTGGTTTATTAACTCTTCAAGAAACAATAGTTCATTAAATACTTTCATTGCGGCTTAATTCTCATTGGAGTGAAATAATACAGGGCTTGGTATAGACCGGAATACACAGATCTGGTAATGTCTTCAGTTCTGTCAGAATGTGTAGTGCCCACATATTTTCCCTTTATCTGAACCAACACAGGAAATAAAGTGATTAATTTAATTATTAAAATATGAATAAATTAGTTATTAATATTTTTTCACTACACTAAACAAAGTTGATGATGTGAAATGTATAAATTCAATTAATGAAGGGTTACAAAAAAAATTAAGTCGTTATTTACATATACCTGAGTATGAAAGGGACTTCTTGAAACTATAGTTGTGAAAAAATAATTTAGTGCTGTAAGTGTACTGTAACGATTGGTTTATTTATGAAATTATAATTAACACTGATAGCTATTTTGTAGTATACTTGTTGGTAAACATTTCACTCTATATTAGCTATAAAGAATATTTCATCATCCCAATAGTAGGTATATAATAAAATCGTCTGTGTGAAAACCTAAAATCGACCGAAGATCAAACCTTATTTTTATTATAAAATATTTTCCAATTGTTTCAAATCAAAATTCTTTAATTTTATTTAAATTTAATGCATTTTAATCAAAATTTTAAATGTTTAATTATTAAAATTTTGTTGGTGTAATTAATGTGTCTATTTAATTTACAAATAAAGGTCATCAACTATTCTACGTTCAAATATCCGTCCGTAACTTGCTAGAATTACAACAACATCACTGACTGGAGACTTAATGAGGGGCGGACAGCCGAGTGTGACACGCCAATCAGCGCGCGGCTCAGGCTGTGCAATTATTATGTCCCGTGATTTTTCGCGGGTTTACGGCTAGTCTATGTATGTAAAAACGTGTAAGTAAGTTTAAATTATTTACCACCCCATGGGAAGAACTCGGTAAGCCTGGCATTATAACTACAAATATGTACAATAATGCACACACAGTTTTCACAACTTCAATAATAATTATCTTAACCACCTTCGCTCCTTCGTTGCAGATAATAATAACAATAAATACCTATTCGAATTGAATATTTATTGTTATTATTATACCTACCATTAAATAAAACTAATCGACTTAATTTCGTATAACATGTTATCCTTGGGCGTGCGAAGTATTGCTGGGCACGCGATTCTAAAAGATTTGCCACTCCCGGGCTAGGTCATGTGTGCACACTTTTACCGAAGTATTCGCGGATGAGAAATTTTTAAAAATAAAATCAATAAATTCATCGAGTCTTCCGTGCACGAGCTGCAAGCCGCGTGATCCGCAAATGGATGGTATTGTGAGATCATTATAATCTCGAGGGTCAGAAGCCAAGCAACGTTTTAATACCGATCGTACCGCAAATATGAAAGGTGTCTTTGAATTAATTTTGCACTCATCTACAAATTTTATTCATTTACTTCATTTAACAAAACCAACAAGGAACAAATTTTTGAGGCAATTTAATAAACAATAATAAATATTTGATTAAAATTATATATTGACATAAAATAGAAACACAAAAAAATATTTTAATGTGAATTTTTAATCGGCATTTTATTGGCTGATGCGTTTTCATTATTATTTTTTATTTCCTTAGTTAAATAAACATTTTAAGTCGTAAATAAACATTTTCATATTGCATATAAATTATCCGAAAACTTACATTACACGAACTTTCTTTATGCCATAAACTTATTCATGTAAACAGAAACGGATTGATTGAATTTGTACTGTTAATTGTAATTAATGAACTCAGTAATTCAAATTAAATTAGAGACAAAAAAAACATAACACGTTGATCATATTGACAGTTGGAATTCACCATAGAAAAGAGAAATAGAATTCACACAAAGTTTGGTGGGCAAGCAACGGAATTAGTAACAATGTCATTTCTGCAAGTGACATGCATGCGGTTCTCACCTTTAGGCCTTTAGACCTTTCGAAGAAACACGCTATTTTACGAAAAATTATTACTTGACTGCTACAAAAAAACTCGCAGACATAAAGACCGCCGAATAATTAATTTTAAGTTTTCAGTATGAAAATACACAACTCACGTTTTTCTCGATTTGACTGTATCTAAGAAACAAACCTGAAGCGCACAAACAAGTGAGGTAGAATAAGCATGGTTGTAACAGAAATGTCGAAAATCAAAAATCTAGCCACGAATAACGGCGAGAATTTTAAATCATCTTTTTCTTAAGGCAAGAATTATTTAATTAATATTTGTTTCCCAGAACCTTTGCGAATGCACAGCTTTTTTGCTTGTATGCGCTGCACGCCTCTGCTATCAAAATATAATCATTTCATTGTCTGTCCGTAGCTTGTTAGAGTGACAACTTAAGATAAATAATTAGAGTACAACGCAATCAGCGGCTCGTGTCACGCAAGGGCCGTTATTAATTATTATTATTACCCGTGATTTTCCACGGTTGTACGGCTAATATTTTAAATATCTTGTTTTAATTAAACCTGATTTGGAGAGGGACTGCTCCTCTCAAAATTATCGCGGTGACAAAATAACTCCGCATGTGTTGTTTCACAAAATTTTGGATACTGTAAGCGTAAGTTAAAAAAATTATCTTATGCCACAAAGAAACTGCCACATCAACTTATAATATGAAGCGCTACAAGATTCACTATGAATTATTAGCACCAGTACGATTGCTTTAATTAATCTAATAATATATGCAGGTTTATTATAGTTAGTACACATAGATTACTTACACTTTAACAATAAAAATTACACCACACAGAGATTGATATACCAAATGAAGCAATGAATTAAGTATGTGGTCTAAGGCTTTGTGTACGCATTTTGTATGGTGAAAATATTAAATCAACTATGAGATCAATCCTTAAATCTATTTTTTCAATGTTTGGTTAGGTATATATTATAATGTTGCGTAACGTAAAAATGAGAGCAATTATAGTCATAATAATTAATAATTAATAAATATGTGTTAGGTTAAAATTTGGCCAACGTTTTATATCAAGAGTCAGAGGGTTAAATGAATAAATCAAGTAATATTTGGCGAAGAAACGAGCGTGGAATTTACGAATATTTTTTTAAATATGAATAATAAATCTAACCCAGTTTCGCGAACAAATTTGAGCATAACCTCGATCGCAGGCAGACTGATATCGATCGCCAGCCAGCCACCGGCGCTCGGAGATTTTTCCCGGTAGCTAATCGTGTGAGAACAGCTCCATATAGGCGATATTCACCTATATTTCTCTTCCATAATAATGCCAGGTATGAACATTGTTTATCGCGATTGTATAAGAGGGCATTGTTCGACAAATCAGCCGTGGGAAGCGCGCGGGTACAAATTGTTTTCTCCTAGAGTAAGTAGCATCGCACGAGACAAGCAATTAAGAATTAACCCGGGGGCAACACGAACAGGTAAACGTCAAATTCGGCCATAATTTAAACACCTGTGTAATTTTTGCATTTGAACAATTGATTTGAGGCAGGCTGTTTAAATTATTATCTAAAGATAAAAATAATATTTTGTGGTAATTTTCGATAACCATGCCACGATTTTATCTACGGGTACATTTATGAAACAGGTATTTAAACTATTAATGGATATATTATATTTTAAAAAGCGAAGATGCTTATCCATCGTCACAAACAATACATTTAACAAGTCATTAAACCCTTAAATTAAAAACATTATTCTGTCGTGTAAATTAAATCAAATTCTTTATAAGTTGTTTATATAATATAAAATAATTCTATAGTAAATTTCACGCAATCATTCTTATTATTGATCCGAAAATATGTTCTTGTATACTTAAAAAGTTTTACTAAATTTAAAATACATGAATGATTGAATTTTTTGTTTCACAACTCCTCGAGTTGAATAAATTATTATTCAGAGTATAAAATTATACAGAGTTGAACTTAACCCCTTGTTGAGGGGATAGGGAGACGGCGAAAGTATGTCCTCCCCTCGCATATATTTATGACACATTGTTCGTTGTGTCTTCAAGTAAAAACGTATTTTTCGACATCATAGTTTTTCGGAGTATTTTCTTTGACTTTTTCATAATAGTTTCAAATTTACAAGATCTTACTAAATTTGAAATAAGTCAAAAGATCGGAAACAACCGTAGAACCAGATTGTGAACCAATAAATGTAGGTACATCATGTCTATACATGTATTTTGGTAGACTTTGGTATCACTTCACTACTTTACAATATTGTTAAAAAATAAATATATATAACAGTAAAATTAAAAACAATCTTAGGTTCAATGTGTGCTGCCGATTTAAAAAAACACCCACATTAATTTAGACTGCAATTTTAGCAGCGAATAATAATTTTTTTGTTCAAAGTTATTTTTGGAAAACTTATAATATATTTTTTCATTTTAATTTATAAGCATATTAGGTACCACTCATATAACACATCTCTTATTTTTTCAATTCTTTAAAAATGCATTTGCAGTCGTATTTGACAGAAATGAATATTTCCATATTTATCATTTATTATGTACTTCGCAAGTGAACTCGCGGAGGAGATGAAAATATTAGATTTCTTTCAAATATGTTAAGTTATTGGATAAATAATATTTTACATGAATGCGGGAATGGGTAAGTTTTTGATATTCTGATCTGGAGACTAAATATCCAACCGCTGTAGAAAATGTTTCCATAATCAATATATTTCTTGCACTAAAGTCATTCATAAATACCTTCCATTCAAATTAGCAAATTCCATACATGCATTACTATTTTAAAAAATAAGAAAACTGGTTTCTACGAAATATGAAAAAACTCATGATTATTTATATTATTTTCTGAATTTCTACTCCCTAGTACGTATACATAGTATTTTAAGGTGGTATTCTCATGAAACAAATCAAAAATAAAAATCCTTCCTAAATAAGGCCTAGAAAGAATTATTCAAAAACCTCAAAAATTTCTTAAGTTACAGCACTTCGGTCGAAGAATGATCTGACCTTTGGGACCTCATTATGACGTCCAAGTTTTACTGTTAAGGACATTACAGTGGAAGGTTTTCGTTGAAATGACAATACCTACAGTTCTGGATACCTGTTTATTTTTATGGCATACACACGTGCAGGATTAACAGTAAGTATGAACTTTTTCATTTCATCAGTGTAACAATCACGAGTACAAGCGTTTTCTGAAAAGTCACTTCCTTTTCAAAGCAACGCCCACAATAACTCCCTATTATCAATCAACTAAAAAATATATTTTTTCCTTAACGTCACGCTATTTGGTTTCATGAGATTATATTTTAATTATCATGTTACGGGTTATAAGGAAAACTTTTCTGAATATAATATATAATTTATATTTTTTTCATATTCTTGTACCTGTCTAAATCATGGGCGTTTAAGAACACATTATTTTATTGCCTTCTTGGTACCTACCTCTATGGACACTATTTTTTTTCTATTAGTTGAGTAACTTTGTAGATTGAAATGTAAAAAATCTTTTTTTAAACTTTTTTTTAATGAAAAATCACTCTCTGTAGTTTAAATAACAATAAATGTAAGTAAAGCCAGAAAAATTTAAACCGTTTATGTTTTACTCAAAGAATTTCTAATGTTACATTTTTATTACCGTTTTATTGAGAATATCCTCTTTAATTTAATTTGTATCATTGAACTTCCGTAATAATGAACGTGATAATTAATATGTCAATAAAAAATTACAACCACATAAATTCTGAATGTCATTTTAATATTTGATTATAAATTCTTTTAAACAATTTTTAATAAATAGGTTGGCACCCAACATTTTTTACTAAAACCACTTTTCTACTCATAAATCATTAGCAAAAATTGTGACATAATACTCGGAGGTTTCCGCTTAATTGACGTTGTAAATTCAAATAAATTATCTCTTTCACACATTTTACGACCGATCGCAAAAAATAAAGCCGTGCAACGTCAAATGGCATGAAATATGCAATTTCAGCTGTATGGAATAATTGCGAAACTCATTTAAAATATTTGTTTTTGCGAGAGCTGCGTTGCATGGAAAGAAATTCCGAAGCGAAGATTTTAATCGGAGGTATTTTTAAAGAATCTGATAGTCACTGGGTTTTTTTATTTTCTCACATAAAACAGTAGTTTAACAACAATAAGATTAATTTGTTGCTGGCAAACTGCGTCTGGTGGAAATTTTAAAAGATTTTTTAATGTCGATATTTTTATAATAACATGTAAATAATTCGGCAAAATATCATGGTTTTATCTTCAAACAATTTTATAATTATTTCAATTTTGCACGCTAAAATTGGTTCTCTCCATTTTGGTAAATTCTCCAGAATTCAATGAGCTATTTAAAAATATGGCGTAACTACAAATATATTCTAATAACTATTAAATTTATATACACCAGTTATGGGATCTGCATGGATCTTGCACAAAAAAATTAAATATACCTATTTTTTCCTACACAAAATAATAATCATTTAGCCACCATCAATGGATAGCCAAAAATAATGTCAGAAAACCAAATTTATTTTACGCGATATATTTTAAAATTGAAAACTAAAAATAAAAAATTACGTAATGATAAAAATATTTTTAATATAAAAGAATTTATTTGTATTTTCAAGATAATTATTCACAATATAAGACAAGACAAATGAAATTAAGTATTATCTATTAAAAATATGAAAAACATACCTTTGGCATTTGTCAACACAAATTTTCCGCAGAAAAGTTCACCTTCGTCATCGTTTGCAAACACTTCCATCAATTAACCAATAAATACTTTGCATTAATATATAGTTTATTTTCATCACATCAATTAGTATTTTTGAAAACATGCAATAAATGTTTTTTCATCGTTGAAAGTCCATGTGCTTTATTTACTACACAATTGCATTCGCATGTCTGAAATTTTCACGTAAACCAAGTAATAGTAATTTAAGTTTTCAATCATAATTTGTTGCATGCATTTGAGAGTTTTTATTTAATATTTGTCAGCGACAATCGTTATTTTTTCGAGGTTTTGAATAAATGTCGTGTTTTGTTTTCATTCACTACTTGAATTTCCATCGGCGTTGGAGCGCGCCGCGTGAGGCCGGCGTCGGCGTGCGCATGTGCGGGCACCGCCTGACGTTTGACGCGGGATGGTTCGGCTCGCTGAAAGAGCGGGAAGCGCCTACCTGTTGCCTGGCGGGCCGGCTCCCTATTGGCGGATATGTGTAACGGCTGGAGTCCGCGCGCGACTGAGCGTCCGAGGGATTCGCGGCACACGCCGTGTAACGGGGCTAGCGGAGTTCTAGCAACGAGTTTCGTAGATATTTTTCTTCATTTTTGTCCCTAGCGGTATCGGTGGTCAACCGGGTAGGCGGGACGAGGTCGACGTCGTAGCAGTGCGTCGCATACTTTTTGTTTATATCTAAAGATCTTTACGATTTTTTAATGACCTATTTCGTGATTTATATAAAAATGCAATTAAATTTAACGTTTCTATATCGGTGTTCCTAAGTGGTATATCTCAATATAAACACAACATCAGATTACCATGTAAATATATGTTAGACATGAAAGAAGTCCTTCTTTTCATTTACAACGGATTTATATTGCACAATGTTTTGAATATTTCAATATTCTAGTTCTACCAGGCGGTTTGAAGAAGTACAACACGACCAACTCTAATAATAAGACCAAGAGCCTAACAATCTCAAACCTTCTTAGGAAATGCAAGCTAGTCATCGAAGTCAAGCCTGTAGAGCAAGTGATATAATTTTAATATCTGGGTTTTGAGATCTGGCCACGATAATATACAGGGTTATTTGTAAAACATTAATCGCTTTTAGGATCTATAGGACTATATTCCTGCCTTGATTGTGAGTCGTAAATGTTCAAGCTATTATGACCTAATATCAATAGTTAAGGAGATATGCAACATCAAAGTTCGCATTTTTTTCCATTATTTCTGAGTTATTTTTTGTAAAACGTTGGACTATCATTACAGTAACTTATATTGAATATGAAAAATTTATTCCCTTTAATACAAGTCAAATAAAAAAATAAAAACCTTCGAATTCCAACTGGAATTTTTTCAGGGTTTTTATCATTTTATTTAACTTGTATTGAAACGAATGAATTTTTCGTAATCGATATGAGTTGCTGTAAAGATAGTCCAAAGTTTTGCAAAAAATACGTCAGAAATATTGAAAAAAAAATGCAAACTTTGATGTCGCATATCTTCTTAACTATTAATATTAGGTCATAATAGCTTGAACATTTTCGACTCATAATCGAGTCAGGAATATAGTCCTGCGAGGTTATTAATGTTTTACAAATAAACCTGTATATAACGAAATTAGCCTATTAGTTAGATTTTCGCCCCCTTAAAGAACATAATATGGAGAAACAAGCACCTGCTCACGGAAGGTCCAAATTTACAAAACTTGTGTCCATTGAGACACAGTCTGGACCAAAAACCTTTTAGCAGGGAGGACTCTCAGGGACAGAGATAGAAAATCTGAAATAAGAGAGACCTATCAGACAGGAGACATCGTGAGATGGGACAGGAAGAGATGGCGGTACATGGATGGTACAAGAACTCACAATATGCCCATGGGACATCGCATGCCAGGAAGAAAATTAATAAAAAGAGAAAATATTTTTCTTTATTATGTAATTTTACTAATTCATCTTTAGGCGCGATTAGAGTGAAATTTTATGATAAAAACGAAATACGCGCGCATTATGCGACGGAATATCATCACACCATAAAGTCACCTACCAATCAGATACTCACAAAGAGTAGCTTGTTGGTCTTGTGGTTAGGACTCTCGCCTCGTGATCCAAAGGCGGGTTTGAACTTCACTCCAGATCAGAAAGATAGTTCTATTTTTATAGCACAAGCGTTTAGCTTGGTTTGACAATAGTAAAAATGTTGATGTGACACATATTCCGTGTTCGCATCTCTATTTAAAAAAAAGGCAATTTTCCGAATGATCTTCAACTTTAATAGCAATCTTTATAAATAACGACATAAAATCGTTTGAAAATGGTGTTATGAAAATTGTATACGCTCCGGGCGCTGTTGTTAACAAAATGCTGTTATGAAATAAACAGACGCTTTTAACTCTATTATTGTTGTTTAATTTCTATTTAATTATGCATTTTTCATAACATAATTGTGATCAAATTCATAATGTGCCATTATGGTCATTGGAATATTAAATGCTAACCGTTTCATATTCTCTTTTGTGTACAAGCAAGATTTTTTTATCCGTTGTTATTAATGTAAATTCTAGTTTGTGTTGTATGTCTTGAGTTGGAACGTAAGCGGACAGAATGTGTATGCGCATTCTGGCAAGCTACGTTCTACGCAGCACTTAGTTTTTTATGTAAGCCAAACAAGTGTAGTTTACCGCGCGTACGTATGTAGGTGCACGCACCAAAATTTTTTTAAACAGCCGCAGTACTAAGAGCGATCAGAGTGTATGCGTATATCTATAAAATCAAAACGTGTCGACTTATAATAAAATAATGCCGAGCCATCATGGTACCTACCTATCACTTGGAGTTTTACGCATTTTATGATTTAATTTAACTTGTATTGAAGCGAATGAATTTTTCATACTCTATATAAGTTACTTTAATGATATTTATTAGTTACAAAAATAATTGAAAAATATTCTTTAAAAATGCAAGTTTTGATGTCGCATACCTCCAAAACTATCGATATTGGGTCATGGTTGCTTGAACATTTTTGACTCGTAATTTAGGCAAGAGTGTCAAGTAGCAGAAATGTAACACTTGGTAAATTATATCCCTGTGATACATACCACAACTGCTCAGCATCACTACACATTCAGAGGTGTGAAATGGTTCAATGAATTGCCTGTTGAAATGAGGACTGAGGAAAATTATGAGACATTTAAAAAGACCGTGAAAAAATACCTTCAGAAATAATTAAATCTTTGATTTATTATATATATATATAAATTATATATATAGATATATATAGTATATAATCTATAGAGATATAGATAGTATGATAGATATATATAGATATATATATATTATATATATTATACTATAACTTACTTTTTACTTTACTTATTACTTACTTATTATTATGTAAATGTATATTTTACTTACTAATTATAACTAAATTGTCTATATACACATATATATATATATATATATTGATGAATATGTAAATTAGTAACTTAATAGTACTCCTTATCAAATTGTACATGATTAAAAACGACATTGTCGTGAAACGTACAGAGGCTTCAAATCTGAAATAAATACATATATATATATTGATGAATATGTAAATTTTATCATATAATTCTCTGTAAATGTAAAATGTAATGATACTCCTCTCCTACACACGAGTCTATGTCACTCATGTAGAAGAGAAAAATCCATCATAAGTAACTGGCTCTACTTTGTAAAAAATGTATTTGAAAAAAATTAAAAAAAAAATTAAAAATAAGAAAGTTTACCTGCAAAGTATTGTGAACTAGCTCTGTTACATCCTATTTATTAGAGAAATTTTCGAACGATAAATAATATCGAGGCAAAATAATTTCGTTTGATTGTTAAAAAATCTTTTTAGTAGTCCTCCACTAAGGGCCATAAAATGAGGTGTTTTATCATTGTTCACGGTTCCCCTCCCATAATGCTTTACTCCGGGGGGTACTTTGCACCGCGTTTAATAATTATGCAACAGTATTTAATCATCTGTACAAACTATCGAAGCTTTGATTTTAAAACATCTTCTAGGATCCGAAGCGGTATGATCGACAATACTGAAATTATGCAGAGCATTGGTTTGTATGTTCCTGATAATTACCTTAGACATCGTCAGCATAGATTGTTTCACATTCCAATATACAGGACCAACCTGCCGATGGTTATGCCTGTTGGAAAAGCTACAGCTATGCTGAACAAGATTGCTTTGGATATTGATATATTCCATGTGTCTGAGGGGGTTTTCCGAAGCAGGATTCTCCTACACCTTTGACCAGATTGTACAGGTCACTTTTAATTGTTTAATAATTGTTTAATAATAAATTAGTATTTTAATACACGATATGTTTATGTGTGTGTATGTATGTATGTATATGTATGTGTGTATGTATGTATACATATGTGTTTATGTATATGTGTATATGGATGTGTATGTATATGTGTATATGTATATTTTTAGATGTAAGTTAATAATATGTATGCATTGAACATAATGTTTGTAATGTACATATTATGTAATAAATAATAATTGAAAATTGAAAATTGAAAATTGAAAATATATTTATCATTATGTTAAACAAAAAAGAACATGGTTAAAAAGATATTTTATTTTATGCTTAAAAGCTCTCAGTGTGGTAGACATTTAATAGATAAACAGGGTGTAACAGAGCTAGTCCACAACACAACACAACACAATGGATTCCTGCCTCGATTGTGAATCGAAAATGTTCAAGCAACCACGACTTAATAGATATCAATAGTTAAGGAGATTTGCGACATCCAAGTTTGCATTTTTTTTTCAATACTTCTGCCTTGTATATCTCAAATGTTATTCAACCAGCTTTTTACACTAATAATAAATTTAAAAATTACATATTAAATAATAAAGATAAGGGTAATTTTTAAACAAAATCGGGTGTTTGTAAATTGATTTGTAATGATTGTGATTATTTTTATATAGGAAAAACGTTTAGAAATTTTGAAATTAGAGTTAAGGAACACTTAAGGTGTTTAAATAGTTATAATTATTCCGAATTTTCCAACCATCTTTTGGCTATGAATCATTCTTTTGATATTAATAAGGGTTTACAAATTTTACATACAAATTATACAGAATCACAGTTTGATAAATTAGAAATTTCGGAAATAAGAAAAAGTGTAAATAGTAAATAGTAAAAAGTGTGAATGTTATAAATAATCAGGTCCTTTTTGCAAATAGTCATCTTTTAAATTTATTTTCATGTTAAGTAGGTACTTTTTATTATCATTTACCATAAATAACTTTTTAATATTTTGATCTATACTTCGATTTTTAAATTTTATTTTTGTTATCCTGACGAAGAAGCCATTGGTTTCGAAACATGTTGAATTTTTTCAATAAATTAAGTGGTGTTTACAAAGTCAATTTATATAAATTATATATTTTTTAGTTGAGCACTTAGAATCGAAGCTGTGAGAAATACGTTTTATGGTCACGCCCACCATTTATTCTACCAAATGAACTAATAATCACGAAGTGACGTGAGTGAGACGGAGCGATAAGCATTTAAAAGTCAGAGACGTTCGGAAGCGCGGGCGTTCCCAAACTCGCGTTTTTGTTTCTAATCGGATTTAAGTTACTCTAAGGGCTGGTTGCATCAACTTGATTCAAAGTAATTTTTCATTTAAACTTTAGAGAATTGTGTCAATGGAACAAATGAGCGATCTTTTGTCAGTGTTTGTTTCTAAGCATTTGCCTCCTGTAAAATTCAAAAACATAATAAAATATAAAATAAATCATAGCTAGTGATAAACCAATTTTAAACGGGTACACTCTGAGGTTGCAAGGAGTAAGAATCTAGTATTTTTTTATTTGTGATGAAATCAAAGACTATCTATTTAGTCAGTGAGCAAAAAAAGTCTATAAAAAACAGGTAATAATAATTTAATACAAATAATTTAACAGAATTAATTTAATTATAAAATTGTTGTTTATATGCATGCGGTAATAAAAAAGAATAGAGCGTCCTGGCGCCACCTGACGATTTTGTTTTACAGTCTGACCTTTGTTATCTATCGGACAGGTCCTCCGACGACATAGAACGGCAGGTCGAGCTAACGGTCATCCGGAACACTATGTCTTCATAACACAAGCGTTTCGTAACAAAATTGTAAATAAAAAATACAAAATATGTAGTTATTCCTAATAAATAGTTTTTTTTAGCCGTGAATTCGAACGAAATTACGGTCGTTACACGAAGTAACAGGGACAGACAGACAAAAGGACGGACGGACAGACAGACGGACCGACAGACGGACGGACAGACAAAGAATTTTTTATATTTAGATTACTGGTGAAACACCGCATTATTTTATTCTCGTTCTCATAAAATAATTATTGAAAGACGCCATTTCGTGTCAGTTTTGACATATTTAACCTAATAATTATAAAAATAACAATTACGTATACATGTATGTACTCGTCAGCAGGAAAGTTAAACTACATACATATAAGAAGTGTCATTCCATGAAATTTGACAAAAATATAATTTTTTTAATTAGAGTATCTTCCTAACATGTTTTCTATATAAATTGCTTCGTCTCTGTGAGACTTCAATAATTGATCATAATTAACGATTATTCCTCTGTGGACAAATCCAATAGTTGTGTTCTTAGAACAAGCATATTAAAATATAATTGATAAGAATTCTAATTGTATTCCTAACAAAGTCGCTGGACACAAACTTTAGCAGGATCACTATACCGTAATCTCACCTATTCTCATAAATTCGCGAGAATATTCCAATCATTGATCCTCGTTGACTATCGCACGGTTTTCACGCGCTTGTCAAATCAAATTGTACTCTGCGTGCGATTTGACGTGTTTTTAAAACGAATGTACCTCCTCGATTCTTCTCATATATATTCGTGTATTCGACCGCCTTTCAGATTATTCCAGACTATTCGGAAACCTTCGATTTTATGAAGTTCCTCTCGATTTTAAAGTCTTGTGAAGCTGTTCCGGGCCGCAGTAAACAAAGTCCGTATAGCCAACATGACAGGGCACGAGAAGAAGATAATTGTATATTCAATAAATAGCCCATTTTTATAGCTACATGTCTACACTTCGTACCTCTACATTTCTGTATAATAACAGATTAAATAAATTTGTGTGTCGATATTCCTCAATAAGGATATTTTTAAAATAATTAATTCGTACATATTTTTAAAACTGGATTTAAAATTGTACTCCTTATAGTGTTTTGGTATAAACGGACTCAATATTATATTTCAGAATAATTAAATATTTTTTACACATTCAAATTAATTGCTTTATCTGATTGCAATAATTTATCAAAACCTTTATCGTTTTGGTCCGTGATAAATATACACGACGTTTCCCAACTTACTAAATTACGATTAGATTATTCAAAACATGAACACACCAGATGAAAGTGAAATATTACACGGCCGTTGAAAATTTTGAATGCCTTTTATAAAAATATTTAAATTATATATCCCAGTAAATTATTACCTCCTAACGTAAATCAGTATTTTAGAGGTAAATGTGAAAAAACACATGCTTGCTAAGCAAACAAAGATAAATGTATATACTTAGTACAGGTAACTCGTTTAACGCGATCAATTTAGCTAACCTCGCGCTAAGCAAAATCGTGTAAATCGAATACAATAAACACCAGGATTAATTATAATTAATCCAGTATGATGAATGTGGAAAAAAGCAGACTATAAAGAAGATAAAAATATCAAATAAGAAAACACGGTGCTTGAATTATTTACTGAATGAGTACATTATTAAATGATCAACTACCTTTATTCAATATTTAAGCAGCGATGTTTAAAAAAGTAACCCATAAAAACCAAGTTTTTATTATACTCCCTTTCTTTGTAAAATATAACAACAATTAAAGACGAATTAAAACATATAACCTTACACTAAACTTACAGTAATTTAATATATTTCTAAAATGTCAGATGTTTTGAGCTTTGATAAGACACTTCATGCTTTGAAGATTAAATTCTAAAAACATTTGTCAGTCAATTTAGATTTTCGACATTCGTAGTGAAGTAACTATTATGTATACCGACGGAGTAATTCAAATTCATAAAATATTCCGCGATGTTATCGGGCCGCCGTTGCTAATCAAACTTTTCTAATGATTCCAATTTGAAAAAACCAATAAAATTTCTAAAAATCCGAAGTTATACTATAATTATTCATTTTTTTTAACGAAAATTTGATAGATCTTCTTGATCGTCACCACGAGTCTACTTACCAAGTTTCAGCTCAATTGGATCACGGGAAAGGGGTCAAAAATCGATCCAAACTTGTTATTGACGGCAAGCCGGCAAGCAAGCAAGCAGACGCCACGAGTTAATATAAAGGGCTTGAATTCTCAATGGATAACGATAACTTGATTCAAATTTTAGCGCATCTTTCCAATACAGTGCTCGATACAATTAGATGCCCAACTTTTTGTGGTTTACGTCTTGACTATCTATTTTGTTCTTGTACAAGTGCGATGGTGGCTTGAACAAGAAAAAAAAGGAGAAGAGAAATGCTCTTCTTAGCACGGCCAATGCGCATGCGCAGAAAATCAGGGCGAACGGCAACCGCGTTAACTGATTAATCAGCCAACTAATGCGGAAGCTAGTGTAATTTTACTATTGATAAAATCGACGTCAACTTTGGGTTTCATAATGATTTTCGTTAAAGATAATTTTGAAAAATGAACACTGTTATAACTCTACTTGACCTTATTAACACTACCCGAGTTTCAAGAGAATCGGCACCTGTTATCGACAAGTGTTTATATCTTCACCTGTAGATAAGACGTACTGATTCTTTTGAGTAGTGTTAATAAACTTAAGTAGAGTTATAATAGTGTTCGTTTTTCAAAATTAATATTAAGGCTGGACATTCACTGCAAATGCATATTTCGGCTTTTTATTTGAAAAATGTGGGTTTTTACCATTCATTCTTATCAGATCATATATGCAAGACTAAATTTTTTTATGACAATGACACAGATAAAACCTTTTATCTTATACAAAAGTAATAAACTGAACATTTTTACAATAATTATGAAAATATAAGCATTTTAGTACAGTTTTATCTTCACAATGTTAGCTTTATACTACTAATGAAACATATATTACGTACATATAAATATTCAGAATTTGTTGATTTTTCTAAGACACTGAAAACGAATTTTTTGACCGCGGCCTGTCGATTAATGTCTATATTTTCTTAATTATTGTTAATAATGTTCAGTTTATTCATTTTATATAAGAATCAAGGTTTTATGTAAGCTATCGTTCTAAAAAAAATATAGTTTAGCATACACATTCTGATATAAATAAATAATTAAAACACCTAAATATGCATTAGCAGTGAATATCCATCTTGAACGACAATGGTATGATTTTCGCGCAAATCGAATTCGCATTAAGGGAGTTTTTTGTAGTGTATCGTTATATCCCACTTGGATGAAAAATTTAATGTAGATGTAAAAATGTTGAATTATTGAAAAATTATCGATTACAGAGACGAGATCAAATAATCTTTTAATTTTTTAAAACTCTATCATACATAACGTTTTTATTTTCTGTCATTGAAGAATGACTTGAAAATAGCTGAAATTGAGATTAATCATTTAGTTATTATAAAATCATCAATTCATATGTAGATTTAGGGGCTCCGTGCCGAGAGCCTCCATTATCACGTTAATTCTTGCCTTTTACACGTATAGTATAATATAAAACTACCTGTAACCTGTCAAAAATGACTATATTTTTACATACCGGTTGCTAAAGTATAAGTAGGCATATACTTATTTATAGCCGGCGCTCATGAAATAGTAATAACGACTTTATCAAAATATTTGAACTTTTTTATTATTTTCCCTGCCGGCAGTTAAAGGTACTACTCTAAACTCTGGCGATTTGGCGGAAGATGAAATGGTTCACGTCTTTGCTCAGTCCTATGCGTACTGTATTTTTGACGGGTAATGCAGACACGGTGATAGCAACATCACTATCGTTGCCGCCTTCGGGTTTGTTAGGTTGATTTGTAAATATTTCAAAAATAAGATACTTAAAGGATTTACTTAGGCATACAAAATTTCAGTAACTGGGATGAATTAGAACATATAAAAAGAATGTTAGAAAACGGTGTAGAAATTTTTATAACTGTACTGTCAAATTGTTCTTATTGTATTTTACCTACTAAAACACAGCACGAGCCAGTAATAGTTGTGGTTGCAATTCTTGCTACTAGATAACTTTTACTTCTCTGTTCTTATTGCTACATTGGGTTACCGCAAACATTAATGTTGCTGCAGATGGTGTGTTATTTTTACCATTAGGAATATGTGTTGTAAGTATTAAAAAAATTTAATAATTGTGGTGTATTCAGGCCGGCCACCTTAACAAGAGTACAGGGGGGCGCGGCTATAAAAGGAGAGAGCGCAAGATCTCGCTCTCTCTTCTTCAATCTAGCGTGCAGTTAGCACTGGGATTAGTTTAGGGTCGGTCAACACATAGTATCTTTAATACACTGGAGTAATACACCGCAATCACCTGTCTTTTTATTGGTGTCCGTCTCTCGAAATTTGGGATACACTACAATAATGTAAACTTATATAATAAATTCTTCTTTCGTATTTGAGAAGTGTATTCTTGTCAATATTCATTACTCCCTTTCTTTTAATTCGTAGCGTCTGCTTGCTTGTCTGTCGAAAAAATTTTGGATCGATTTTCAACCCTTTTCCCGTAATCTAATCGAGCTGTAACTTTGCAGGCAGATTCGTGGCGACGATAAAAATGATCTAACAAATTTTTGTTTAAAAAAAATTAATTAATATAGTATAATTTTTCTATTTTTCGAAATTTTTCATTACTCTCTTTCGTAGCGTCGCCCGACTCGAGTCTAACGTATGGGGTAAGCGCCAAACCTATTTCAACTAGTAAATGAGAAAGGGAGTATAACAAAAACTTGGTTTTTATGGGTTAATTTTTTTTAACCTCAACTAGAAGCTCTCTGTGGGTATTTGCATTCGCCTTGTTCACTGTTTGGTGGATGTATCTTGTCATTCCTCTGTATTTTCTTCTCGCAATCATTCCTCAACTACATTACTGAGCTATGCATTGTGTCTAAGAATGTGACCTGTGCACGGAGCTCATCGATTATATCGATTTTAATTCTCTTAGTCCAGCTTTTTCTTTCTGTAGCGTATAAAGGTGTAAATGAGCGAATCTCATTTACAACTTTATACACTATAGAAATGATAGCGCGTGTGTGCAAGCTTGCTACCATAAATGGTCGCTAAACAACCAAAAATATTATAACATTATAACAAATCTTTGTAATTATAAATATAATTACAGTTTTACTCAGAAAATCCTTGGATCAAACAACGTAGAAGAACATTACACTTTCCTCATTCTTTCCATCATTCTCTAGCATCACATCTTATCAATCTTTATAAAAAGTCATCAAAGCTTAAGTACCACTATCTCTAAAGCTAATATAGAATGATTGCTCCCATTGATTGATTGGAATACCTCTCAAAGATCATGTATCTATCATCTAAATTTCATCTCAGATCAGACGCACAGTATCGTTTTTCTATTCTCTAGAAACTGGTAGATGATAAAAATCAATGTTGTAATTTTTTATACGAAATGTTGTATTTTTTTTTTTAATAATAAATATGTTCAACCGTAAATATAACGCAATAAACATCAACAAAAAATGTGTAATTTGCAGAGAAATTGATAAACAATAACACGGGAACATCAATTTAAATATTTAAATTATTTTGGTACAAAAGCAAAATAATTTAAATTTTATTAACAAAGATTTTAAAAATTATAAATTATCCGAAGTTTTTGGCATTTTAAGAGTCTAATTTAAATAATAATGATCTATGTTGCAGTCTTGAAAATGTCTACAATAGGATTATTTCGAACTGCAAAAGAAATATCACCTATTTTTTAATGTTGTATAACCGGATATAAGAAGTAATAATATAATATTTTGAAAAGCTATAATTGTACGGATTTATTATAATGCCAAAACATAGACATCCTATTTGGGGCTTATGTTTATTTTTCTATAGCTGTAATTTTTAGTAGAAAATTTATGTTTAGAATAATTTGAAGAATTAGTGTAAATGGGATATTTTTTTATCGGATGAACATGTTGAGAAATGTAAGGAATGGTGGGTGAAGGAAAAAAGGTTAATAGTGCTTCAAATACTGCAATTGTAATTTACTATTGTCATCAGAAATGAGATCAACTGTGCACATTGAAGTCTATATATCAATATTAAGTACTTAGGCAAAAAAAAGCCTGAAGTCAGAAAATAGGAACTAAACTTTACTATATACCTATGTAATCAAAATTAGGTCGCTATGACTTACATAGCAGTTTGTGTGTTAAATTTATTTATTAAAAGTAACAAATAAGTGGTAAAATAAGAAATTAACGCAAATCTTACTCGTAGACACGAAGTTTTAGCGTACTCGGATTAGGAAAAATTACTACAGTTGTTTAGTCATGTGAAATGTGAAAAGATAATTAAAGAGAGGATGATATGAGGTATTGATGGATACCAGAAATGGATTACGCACGAAAAATCCGACATAATCAAGTACACAAAATATGTATATTACTTAAAATGGTACCATTAGAACCTTAACTAATAACGTGCGTGATTCAGAAAATGTATGAATGTGGACGAGGATTGTTTATCAGAAAAAAGTGTCCACAGTTATATCCTCTTTGCCTACATGAAGGCCTAGGGAAAAGAAGGGATGGTAAATATTAGTCAGTGCATGATATTCGTTCCTTTCATTGCTTATATTTTGAAACATTTTTTGTCAATAACTATATCTTTTTCCTGCAATTGTTATTATACAATTCCTGTCACGAATTGTTTACAAGTAACATTTACAATTGGTTACAAACAAGTAAAATATAACGTTAATGAAACACAATAGCATAAGCTGATTGTTTTTTAAGGAGTTATAGTAATCATAATTTCTTCTTCTTCTTCTTCTACCACTTATCCTATTGAGTCGGGGTCTCTGCACTACATAAAAGTTTCCAACTTCTCCTGTCTTGGGTTGCGCTCTTCACGTCAGCCCAATTTAGTTGCAACCTTGATTCGCAGCAGTCCTCCGACTGTTTCCGCCAGCTCTTCCTAAGACGGCCCCTTGGTCTTCTGCCTTCTGGTCTTGCCTGAAATATCCGCTTTGGCAGTCTATCTGCCGTCATCCGCAAGATATGTCCAGCCACCGTAACTGTGGTTTCTCGATAAACGTCAATTTCTTTCTTCTACTTCGGGTTCTACTTCTAGACATTCTCTTATTTGAGTATTTCTGATTCTGTCCTTTCTGGTAATTCCTACTATTTATCTCGGCGGCCTGTAGCCGTGAACGGGTTCTTTCGGTCAAAATCCAGTGCTCCTGGCCATACACTAGGGTTAGCCTGAAAACTGATTTGTATACTGTTAACTTTTCTCGCTGGCTGAGCTCCGGTCTAATACAGGGATCGAGCTACCTGGCTTATGACTTCTATCCTCCTATCCAATTCACTTTCTTGCTTTTCATTCTGAGATGTTATCTTAATCGTAATTTATCTTAAGTAATATTTATTTCAATTGAATCGAATATATTTTAAAGTAAACGTTAGCAAAGTAAAAGTTAGCACCCATAATACTGCAGATTTTAGCAACGAAATAATCACTCATGGTTTACTAAACTTGTTTTCTCTTCTATCATCCTTAGCCAAAGAGGTCGATATAATATTACGAGGCCGTGACTATCTTCGTAGCACGACACGCCATGGTTGGAGACAAGACAGTCGCCGTGCCATAAATGACAACTTAATTGCTCGTGAGAACTTTGAAGTGCGTCAATATAGACGAGAATATTTCAATTCATGTCGTCCCTGTTTCATTACATATCCATCTACTTTTTTATGTGCGTCCAGCACCTTTACAACCCTAACATAAATTCATGCATGTACATGTTCTGAATTAAAGGAATATCCATACGAAGAAAATAACTGTAGGTGTAAGTTAGTTATACATATATTACATGAAAAATGAAATCTATTTCAATATCGTAAGGTGGGCACTTAGATGTGATAATTTTTCATTTCCTTCAAAATAAACCATAACTTATATTTTAATGAAAATAATTTTTTTATGAAAATGAGAAAGGCACATATTTATCGAAAAAATATTTAATCACCACGGAGAAATAAACGGATTCTCCCGACAAGAGAATATTGCAGGTTCGTATTCCGAAACATTTTTCTGTATATACCTATTTCTATTTCATTTACCTTGTTAATTATAAAATATAACGTAACCATTTTCAAATTTACTTTTTAATTTATTTTTTTTAATAAATTTAATTAAATTTTACTACGCTTATATGTATGTATATGCTTATCTGCCTGTTTGTCTGGACGAAATCCTTGACGAAGTCTTATAATTGATATTTCACCCGCTTTTCAATGTCCAATCGAGCTGAAATTTTGCACACATACGTATTCTCGATGACAGTACATGAAACAACTCACTAATTATTCCATCATAATTAATTAATCAAAGTTTTTTTATGGAAATGTGCTCACCAAAAGATGGCGCTGGTTTCCCACCGAAGTGATTTTGTACAGTGGGTAATATTAAGACTATAAAATAGAAAATTATATAGTATAAAACAAAAAAAAGATATTTAATCATTTTGTATTTCTTCTATTATTTCATGTGTTCAGATTTTAATTCTCATCCAATCTTTTCTCCCCTTCTTTACTTTTTCAATCGGTATCATACTCACTTCTCCTTGGTAATCTAGAGAAATTATATGATTGCTTTTTTTTCGTTGTTTCCGTACTATTTTTTAATTTATTACCTATTATAATTCGGCAGTGTGAGTTCCGGAAGAATTTAAAAAAATATATATTTTTTACATAATATTATGGAGATACGGTTATTCAAAATTGTAACCAGTTGCAAACAATGGAGAAGATATTTTTAAGAATAAACTAATTTTAAAGAAAGGGTAGGTACGAAATTATTGTAGTGGATTACGAGACATTTAGTTTAAGCGATATTTTTCGAATATCTTTGTTTTGTTTATCTACAAGACCCGGTACCAAACGATTTTCTTCAATCTTGTGAATAGGGTCACGATCATTGGGATATTATCTGCAAATCGAAGCTTGAAGGGAGCGATTAATCGGAAGATTAATATATATATAGGATTCGGTTAATACAACGTAGATAATTGCATCGGAAAATAATGTATATAAATGCACTCACACATCGTCCGTACGTGCGTAACAAAAAAGAAATTCTAGTGAACTTGTTTGCTGACAATCGGCTCCATGTCACTTGAATTACCGTGGCATGTGGAATGGATATTAGAAGTCACTTTTTAGATCCGACTCGCATGAAACAGATTACAAGAAAATGAAATAAGGAGCGCATGTCTTGTGTCAGTTTTTCTAGGGGATACGAGAGAGATATGGAGGGCAACATAGACATGGGGCAATTTTTTCAAATTAAGAGCAGTAACAAGAATTCGTAGAAAGCCGTTTGATGGACATCTCTGAACTTTAAAAAAGAAAAAATGAGGGCATTTTTATTTGATTTGACTTGATTATATGATTGACATTTTCTTATTTTCATACATTACCTACTGATTGTGGTTATGTTAACGTACGCAAAAAAAATGTAGTCATTGACAGTTAACATAAAAAAAAATTTAAAGAACAGTAAGAGAAATGCGAAAATGATATCTTACAAGAATATCCGGGTGTACTGGGTTGTGAAATGTGAAGTGATTGTGCAGGATAGTGTTATTTATGATTTTCTATTTTTACTAGCTTATGTTTTTCTAAAAAATCTGATCAAATGCTAATAAAATCACCTTTATTTGCATGTAAAAACATTATTGACAATTTTTATCAAAAGTATGACCATGTTCCAGTAAATGGTTCATAAATTATGAGAAACCATGATTATTTAAACATTTCAAATGCTCTTATATTAAATTTTCGACCTGTTTTTTCAACATAAAAATTACTGTAATATTTAAATCTGAATATATTAACACCAAAATGATTAAATATCTTATCTTTGTATTTGTATGTTTGCATGTTTTGAATTTGTGAGAAGTTTTCCTTACTATTGCTAAATATTTGTGTAAATTTTCCAATGTAACGTGTTTTAACAATTGATTTAAAAACTTATATAAAAAATACTGTTTTGCTTTATCTGTGGGCATTTAATTTTTTGTGTAATTGTTATATTTCTGCATTAAAACGCATTTATACTGCTTTGTTTTATATGTACAATTACTTGATAATAACTAATTATTTTTAGTGACAATATTTTTAGATGTTTTCATTATTTGCCATCTCCTAGCCCACTCTCCCCTCCGCGCCACAAGAGCACTACCTGTATGTCGCTCATGGCCTGTGATATCGTTCCTTACACTGATATTTTTGCTAGAACGGGGATCATAAATTTTATGTAATGACGTATTTTACGACATTTAAATGATAAACAAACAGACAGATTTTTATCACAGAAATTCAAAACACATGAATCAATCAACGGCCATTATTATTTTATGGACCGCGTTCAAAGTAACCTGGATTTTATGAAAATACTCGTTTGGTATAATAAACATTGGCATTTACAAGTGCTTCTGTAAAATAGAACATCGTTTTAATTAAGAAAACTGTTCTTGTCGTCGAATGAAAATGAGAAGAGTTATTACGCATGTTACGTATGTAGTACATAAAAGTTATTTTAAGCCTAGTTTTCTGGGAGGCTTCCCGGGTAACTAATATAATAACGGTTATTTAGTAATTTTGTACATATAAAATTAATATATTTTATTTAAAATATGTCATAAATAAAGCATTTACGTTGTATTATTAATGTTGTAACAGTTATATAGTAATTGTGTATTATTAATGTAATTTATATAAAAAGTAATATACTTTAATGTCATAAATAAAGTTTATTTTGAGGAGAAAAATATTTCATGAAACAGTAGAGCACCACGTGATCAGAACTAAAAAAATACAATGATCATCTTTGTTTATATGTAAAAATGATGATGCTAATTTTTATCAAAAGTTTATTCGTCTTCCAATAAACCAATTTTAATAAATGAATTTTTCATAGATCAGAAAAAAAATATTTTCAATGCGTGGATGGTGTATGCATATAGTGTCATTGCTAGAAGAGAGTAATAATAGCCTGACGTAGTAAAAAAAATAAAACATTTTTAAATTTAAATAAATTATGTCGTCTTGTTCCTCTTTTTACTGCCAGTATTTAACGAAAAAGAAATATATAGAAAACTTACTGACATAGTGTAAAAACATAAAACAGATCTGGAAAAAAGGAAACGAAATTAAAAACTATTTAATTAATATACCACACACTTGTGTCCATCACTAGTAGTTTTGAAAAAACGAAACAGAGAGATCGTAATCTCTTAGAATAAAATATAAAAACATTTTTGGAGGTACTTAAGACGAGGTTTTTTCCATCACCTGCATTTTCCAAAAATGGTATATGGCGTAAACTCACTGGGAAGTAGGTATAAAAAATCATAAAAACTGGTGAGTCGGTTAAATAAGACGATAAGAAATGAAAAATAGGAATAGTAAGATGTGTTTTATCCAACACAACATTTTTCAAAAAGAAAAAGTCTAAAACTTACCAAAATAAAATAAAACACACACACAAACAAAAGCAGGTTTAATTGAAAAATAAGGAGAATAAACAAAAAAGGAATGTATGATAATAATGTAATAAGTAGGTAAAATAATAAATATTACGGCGAAAGGCTGCATTCTACACTGTTCTGTAAGATCTAATAATTGAACAACACCATTGTTGACGTGCAACAAGTATGCCTTCCAAAATTCTATAGATCACTGGGACAGTTTGACATGGTTGCCGTCAAGTACGAGTTCAAGTATCAAGAAATGCAAGCGAAACAATATAAGTTCGAATTAAGTAGCTCAACATTACGTGAAAATGGGTGTCTTGCACAAAAGATACTTTGTGTGAAACATCAGTAATATCAATATCTTTTTGTTGTTGAGACAATGACGTAAGTAAATATTTCGTTATTACTACAGAATCATTAATGTTGGAATTTTTTTAGTGGGTTTCAGGAACTCAGGGGTAAAAAGAGTCGAGGAATTGCTGCAAGCTGCCCAAGAAAAAGACGATTTCTCTCGGGTGATCGGGGGGACCCGAAAGAATACCTAAAGAAGAAGAAGAGTAACTTTGATTCAGAAAATCTGTAATTTATTGAAATCTCATTAATGTACAAGATCAGGTGAAATTATTGTTACTCGAATTACTATCAATTTATTGCAAGTAATTTAAACTGTATACATTTGTCTTGGTGAGAAAGTGTAGCATAGTGATGAAATTTTGTGAGTATGGGAGCGTGCAGTAGGTATATTATAGAGAAACACAATATTAAAGTGTTATGTTTCTGAGACTGCTCCTTTATAAACTATAGTAGAGACAATATTATGTACACTTGCCGGCAAACTTCTTGAAATTTTTTGGCGTAGTGGGGGAATGCGCAGAAGACAAAATTTGGGTCTTGTTCTATGTATAGTTTTCTGGGATATTCTGCCGTGTATATGTGACCTCTTTGGTGATTGCTACTGATTGGGTCTTGTTGGTGGAATGGTACATGCGCAAACTTCCCCCCACTACGCCGAAAAATTTCAAAATGTTTGCCGGCTTAACAATGCTGGCCTTAGGGGGGTGGGGGGGTTTCTAGGTCCGGCGGTAAGTTAGGACGCGGCTTTTAAACTTAGGTCCACATTTTAGGTTTATATACATTTTATTAAATTACAAGTATGGCACTGCTCGCGAATAGTATCTTACCTCGCCTTATTGCATTATAAGTGCGTTTGTTTTTGTTTATGTATGTAAGACAGAATTATTTTATCGTGAATTTATCGTGTACCTACTAAAATCACAGTAGGTATTGATTGAATACCCCGTCTATAGTTGCAGTAATTGGGTACTGAATGATTTTTTTGAGTTTCTTTTCTAGCCTATTCTCAGGATAACAAGATTTTTATACTGGTGATTGTTATTCCAACACACTAAAATAGATGGATAGCTTAAATTTTCAGAGAAATCTGAACACATATCTCACAAATGTCAATATTTCTTTCGTTGTAAGTGAAATATTGCTTAAATTTAATATTTGGATACTTTAGATGAAAAATTTATATATGTGTATGAAATAAACTGATTTCTACTAAATTTAAGAAATATATATTGCATATTTTAGTAGTAGTTTTAGTGAGTAGCTTGTTGGTCTTGTGGTTAGGACTCTCGCCTCGTGATCCAAATGTTCCGGGTTCCAATCTCACTCCAGACCAGCAAGTTAGTCCTATTTTCATCACACAAGCGTTTACCTTAATTTGAAATTAGTAAGAATATCGATGTGACACGTATTCCATGTACCTACACATCTCTATTTTTTTATTAAAAAAAAACAGTAGGTATGTAATTTTCATTGCGTCAAAATCGAAGTGTAAGGGAAGGTGTGAAGGCGTCAAAATATTATTGCTTTGATGATTGATACTTCCAACCAATGAGAAAAGACCCAATTAATGTAGTAATTGCAGTCAAAGTCCCTCCGCCCATGCAATTATACCATTCTCAATGAGTGATAAATCGTTTATGAAAGATTAAAATCTAGAATGTTAACAATATTTCTCGTTAATTGGTATTTTTTTTATTTTTAATGAATTCTGTATGATGACTCTATTTATGGTAGGCATCAATAATGATTCCCATGTTTTTGATACGGTTCGTGTGTCCAACACAGGGTCACCATTCAATTCCTCCGATATACCTACTAGCAAATGTATTCTGTATTTTCTAACCACCACTGTGTCCTGTAGCACTGTCACAGTGATAAAGTAGTTAACATGTAATATATTATTACATATCTCGCACCCTGGTACAGTGTCTGCTTCCTGATCTTGGGGTCACGAATTCGATTGTCATTCATCTCGATCGAATAACTGTTTAATTCGACCCCTAACAAAAAATTTGTTACGAGATACATATTAATCAATAAAATTAAATAATAAAATGCAAGATCCTGATAATTTTTAGGAGTTGTAAATTAAATTAAACGCGGACGAGACAATGTGATATTTTTCAATCTATAAACATGAACTGGGCGCCTAGAGAAGTTTTGCAATTAATCAATTTATTTTACGGTATTTTTTATGCAAATATATCGTAAAAACATGAATATTTCATTAGTTTTTTTTTAATCAAACGCGGACGAAGCATGGTCAATATTTAATTCGCACTATAAGCAATGTGTGCTTTATGTAAACAACGTTTTAGACACTCGTTTATGGAATTTATTTCAGTGATAAAAGTGGACAATGGCATGTGACAAAAAATAAACGGTCTATTATGTTAACGATAATTTTTATTAAACGATGTATGGCGTTGACGCAATAATAACAAAATAAAAAAATGCGAAGCGAAGGCCGTCGAGAATAACGGTATTTTAAAGGTCATCTTCTCTCGTAGCGTGGTCAAATGAATATTTGCACATCCTTATACAATTTTATTTATTGTATCAGGTTTGAGGAAAATACAAAACATTTAATAGGTATAATATTATTATCTTTACCTTTATAACTCAATGTCTCTCTGTCTGTCTGTTCTCTATACAGTCTACACCGTTTTGCATACTTATGCTTTCGGACCCGGCGAGTAACACAGGCTACATTTCCCCACTCGCTTGTTACCCCTTTCCCTTCCCCTGATGTATTTTCAAAGCAAATCTGTAGGGTTCGCCCGATCAGACTCAAATTTTGCACACTTATTTTCATTCTTAATCTTTAGATCCCAGCGGAATACATAGGCCACAATTCCCTCCTAGACATCCTATCCATCCCAGTGTATATTAAATGGAGACATTGGTTTTATTAACCTTTGCAAAACAATGAAATTTTTGTGTCCCACCATAAACTTATTTTAATTTAAATAAATCCTTAAGCCGACCAACGCCGGGTACAAATAGCTAGTTATACAATACAATAGGTATATATTATTCTTATTACATACGTTAAAATAACTATACGTTTTTTTGTGAAGTTTATACAACACCTATTTTTAAGCGATATTTTAATTTATTTTTTTATTAGTGAAATTTAAAATAAATTCAATTTTAATCATTATTATTAATGGTATGTAGTATTAATAAAAATATGTAGTTCCACAAATTAAATACAAAAACTATAAATAAGATACATATTTTAAATTTCGAGATTTCGATTTTTAGTTCTTTCTTCTTCTCTTGTTTCTCTTCATTGTTTCATATTTCTTATAAAGTTTTTTTAATAATTTAACTGATTTATACATTTTTCTTTAAAACGATTCTACCTACAATTCGATTCTTATGCGATTATACCTATTTCTTTGCAATTTATTATTACTCTCGTAGCCGTATTCTGCAGTACTTACTAATAATGTTTGCTTTTCTCATTCACTAGCAAAATTAAATTGCTGCTATAGATTATATGAGGAATAATAATATAGCTACTGTGTAGTACATCAAGTTCTACCATTGTGCACTAAGCCGCATATGACTTCCAACTGAGCGCATCGTTTAATCATTTAAAACTTTGTCACAAACATCCGAAAAGCTTAATAATATTTCTTAAATATCCCTTATCAACTTTTAGACATATTTTTTATGGTTCTCTTCTCTCTCTCTCTCTGTTTTTAATGTTTTCCTTGGCCGTCATCTTTTTTCCTTCTATACAAAAATAATATTAAATAAATAAAACTAACTTAGTTAAACCCCACTTATATTTATTGTCAAATCCAACCAGGTTTCGCTGTGACCGTAGCTTCTTCAGGGAGAACCTTAACTGCCTAAACATTAAAAAATTATGTGCTTAGGTATACACTAGTGTGAAAGGAATAGTGGGGGTATGGGGTGGGAGTTCGCAGGGAATATTACTATTAATATTCATTCGCAGGGAATATCACTAGTAATACTCCCACTCCTTACCCCCAATATTGGCACTCGCTCTTTTCACACTAGTATATAAGCACATATTTTTTTAATATTTAGGCAGTTAAGATTCTCCCTGAAGAAGCTACGGTCGTAGCAAAACCTGGTTAGATTTGACAATAAATATAAGTGGTGTTTAACTAAGTTATTTTTATTTATTTAATTATAATGTCTCACCACCAAGTGTTTACTTCCTTCGAAAATTTAAAAATAATATTTTAAAGATAAACACTTATATTACAAGAAAAGTGCTATTTCTGTAGATCATTCTTCTTAAGTGACTTTGCCTGACTTTCAAAAATTTCACATTCTGAGCGAAGTGAAACATGGAAAACCTGGTTGGTCCTGTATATTGGAAAACGAAATAGTCATTTTTCAGGTATCGCTTACTGTCAATGATTGGGCATATATACTCTATGTCTCGAGGTCTCCAGGAAAATTAAAAACTACATTTTTTACTTTAATTCAGTGCCATCGACGCCCATTTGTAACAATATTGCTTACAAAGGAATTTATGATAGTGGCACCATGCTATGCGATATCCACAATCAGCTGCTGGATACGCATGCACGGCGGATTCTGCAGCACCTATTATAGTACAGGCATTCCCACGTGCGCCGCATCCATGTCCACAGCGTAACCAGTTAAGTCAGACCATTCCTGGAGTGAGAAGCCTGGCTGCGTCTTTCTAGAAGCTCCTTAAAGTGAATAAATAAAATTCTCCGTACTGAGCGAGAACATCACTTCTGTAAAGGAACATTATATAGAAGTATTTCCAATATCATCGTATATTTGCAAGGATGAGGTTTTCAAAAAAAAACTTCAAAAAATATTCATCCTTATTTGAAACTATTTAAGGGGTTACTTCCTGAGAGACAGAAATTGAAATTGGGTGATTTTAAAAAATATATATATTTAAAGAACGTTTAAGTAAAAATTTTAAGGTAAAAAAAAATTAAACATAATATTTTATATAGAATTTTTTGCGTAAAAAAAATTACGCAAAAAGAAAATGAAAAAAAAATTATTAAATTTGTATGTAAAAAAGATAAGTTTTTTAAGAAAAATTGGAAAAAAATTACTATATACGGACGGACAGATAGACAACGAAATTATTGTGCACCATGTCCATTCTCGTGGAGTTCCTCTGCCGTGACTGAGATGCCACAGAAATAAAATACCTATAATATAATCTACATACTGAGAGAGACATTTATTTTTCATAGTATAATCATTTAAAACTGTCTACTGGCAATAGAAAATTCCCGAATCGCCAGTGGTGAGTTTTTTCGATAGAAAGATTTTTTATTAATAACTTACTTATACTTTCTGAGGTTAGGCGTTTAGTTAATTAAACCATCAGATTTAAGACAGTTAGATTTTTCAGTCTATATTTTTTTAATTTAAAATATGATAGAGACCTGAAAGTCCTGAAAGACCTGTCACATCTATTTTGAAATTGTTTGTAGTCAATTGTTTGGTCTGTTGTGCTAGGTCGTTTTATAATTTAAATCCGTTACAAATTTGTCGTGATTGTCCTTTTTACTCCCTTTATATTAACTCGTGGCGTCTGCTTGTTTGCCGTCAACAAAAACTTTGGATCGATTTTTGACCCTTTTCCCGTACTCTAATCGAGCTGAAACTTGGCAAGCAGACTCGTGGCGACAATCATGAAGATCTATCAAATTTTCGTTAAAAAAAAATAATAATTATAATATAATTTCGGATTTTTAGAAATTTTATTGATTTTTTCAAATTAGCATAGCGGCCCGATAACGTCGCGGAATATTTTCTAAATTTGAATTACTCCGTCGGTATAATAGGTACATCAATACGAATTTCGAAAATTTACAAAACAATTGGTTCACAGATGACAGAAAAATTGTTTTTTTTGGGAAAAATCAAATAATAATTTATTTATTTTAGATTTCTGCTTAGTTTTGAAGAATTCTACATTACTCAAATCTGATTCTGACTAAATCATTTGACGCTGGAAATTCATAAGGTACGATATTGATGATAACTGAATCTACCAAAATCTTGACATCTCAAAACATCTGACATTTTAGAAATATATTAAATTTCTCTAAGTTTAGTGTTATGTTATATGTTTTAATTCGTCTTTAATTATTGTTATATTTTACAAAGAAAGGGAGTATAGTAAAAACTTGGTTTTTATGGGTTACTTTTTTTGTTTTGGCTTAAGTTATGTTGTAGTTTTGAGCCGTTCTATTGTGTAGTGTTGATGATCATCGTGTATTTTGTGTAATTTAATATATTCATCTTGTATTTCGCCATTTGTTAGCATATGACGTGAGCATACCTTTAGACTCCGTCTCGAACCGATTTCCAGTAACGTCATTTTACTAATCATTATCTCTGCGAAAATACAATTGATCAGTTTTTACTCCCTTTATATTAACTCGTGGCATCTGCTTGATTGACAAAAAAACTTTGGATCGATTTTAAACCCTTTTCCCGAGATCCAATCGAGCTGAAACTTTGCAAGCAGACTCGTGGCGACGATCAAAAAGATCTTTCAAATTTTGGTTAAAAAATAATAATAATTAATATAATTTTGGATTTTTCAAATTTTTAATGGTTTTTTCATACAATTTGTATGGAGATTCCGACGCATATAGTAGACACTAAACCCGAAAATGAGAAAGGGAGTATTATAAAAACATGTTTTTTATGGGTTAATTTTTTTTAAATATTGTTCCATCATTCTCAAACCATACATTCTAAGAGAGTCGCATTCCATTCTATGACCTCAGATGGGTTATCTTGCATGCGAAAATTACTTCAATTAATTAAATCTCTAGTTTTTTCTATTGGCCCAAGCTTATAAAATATTCACGTATCGCTTAATTTTTTAAATTGTTTTTCGTAAAACGTCTCTGCATATTCATCATCGTTGATTGGGATCTCAAATTTATTATTTTAAATTTTTAAATAATTCAAGCATAAATCCCATCACACATGTAACATTCACAATCTTTAATGAAAATTCATTGCTTTTATTCATTTTAATCAAATTTATAATGAACTTCATTTATATATACTATTGAGATTATATATTTATTTAAATAGTTTCGGGAAATCTTTTTTTCTTCCGAATCTGGCAGATTTAACACGTAAACTCAAGGCATTGCAAAGAAAGTTTATTATAAACTTGATAAAAAATATGATTCTTGCGTTTATTGTAAATGAAATACAATATTTATGAGAAATGGAAACCAATTGATAATGCCTAAATGTAAAACAACTCAAATGCAGCATCACTATATTAATAAAGCCATTAATTACTATAATAACTTACCTATCGAGATACGATGCATCAGTAACCCTTCAGAGCGAATCAATAAAATAAAAAATTTCCTAAAATCAAACTTAAATTCGTAAATCATTTAAACCTATAGCTTTTTTCAAAATAACTCCAATACTTTCATTATCAACTTATCTTTTTTACCGTATTAATAAATAACTTGTATATACTAACAATATATGTATTATAATAAGAACTGTGGCTCCCTCATCAGACTCAAGAGCTTCTCTTCACTGATGAGGTCCTACATGACTATAAAGTATTTTTAAAAAATGTTAATCTAATATGTAAATATATAAGAACTGTATTTGTACTCTATATTAAATGAATTTAAAAATAAAATTAATAAATTGTATCATTAAATTCCCATTAAATACCATGTATATCTTTTTGAGATAGAACTGAAAGCTGAAAAAAAAAACGATGGTTCTTATGGCTCTATCTTGGTTTTAAAATATATTGTCACAGGCCCGTGGCTGTGGGAGGCAAATGAAACAATTTAAACATTTATTTACTACGCAATACACGAATTAAATCGCAGCACGGTTCTTAATAAACACTAAATGTTTCTAGAATATTTCACACAGGTTCTCACTAATTCTGTATCTTCGTATAACTAGTATCATTGCTGCATTTTTGTCTATTACTAGGCTACCGCACCGTTTCGCACGTAAGTACCCACTCGCGCCGAATATCTTTCGCTTGGTCACACTGCTATCCACACTAAAACATCGCCGCAACGAAACGTCACAATAACTCTGCTCGTGCGCTGCCCTGTCCTTACTTTTATACAAAAATGTTGGTTTCGCGAATGTTCGACTAGTTTTTCCACATTTCAAGTGCTTTTTTCAAGAACAGTCCAGTTGATTCTAGATTCATGTGGACTGTTCGAGACACTTCGATAATGTGTAGTTATCATTGTTTTTTATTCTAATGACAATATCAAATGAGCATGACATTGATAGGCAGTTTACAAAATGAATATGATACTTAATATATTAGATTTTAATATACCCACACATACTGGTATATATTGTGCTGCGTCGTTTCGTCTTACGATAATCTGAGGATTAAATACAATTAATGTAGCCTCCACTCTCGGTTTACCATTAATCTATGGCAGCACATGAATAATATAATATACAGAACAATTGTTACAGTAAATCCTGAATAATTTATTTCTTTTTAACAATATTTTTTATATGAATGTATGTTCTAAGAACACAGTTATTGGATGTGGTCCCCAGAGAGATGATTAATTAATTAAACATAAATTATAGAAGTCTCACAGAGACGACGCTATTTACATGTGGGAAAAGTGAATGAAAGTCTCTTATACGATGACTCAGGGCTTACGACCTGTATGATCTGGCTGAAGTGATCACTCTACACAATACAACGTTCACCAATTCCACCGTAAGAACATCCACACATTATCAAATTTTTGAAAGTGCAATATATAGTTCGAATCAAGAACATTTCATATAATGCACTGGCCTCTGCTAGAGACGTCTATAGTCCTTCCCATGACATATACATAGATTCGGGTAACTCTATATTCTATTTCTCAAAGTGGAGTTTTTTTTTAAAAACCTTAATTATTATTCATAAATGAAAAATTCCCAAGCATTAAATGTGCCAATAAATTAAGTCGTTATAAAACAGAATGCCTTCGGCAGCGGCGTCATTTATTGACACGAAATTTCAAAATCGATTAATGCTTATATTTTTTTAATCGTTGTAAATAATGTTCAGTTTATAATTTTTTTATAAGAAAAAAGAATTTATCTAAGTTATTGCTCTAAAAAAAGTCAGTATAAAATATACATTCTGATATAAATGAATAATAAAAACTCACATTTTTGTTAAAAAAAAAAACTCTAAAATATGCATTGGCAGTGAATGTCCAGCCTTAATTTATTAACCTGGGAAAGTTAATTTAAAAATCACCCATAAAAGACTTGTAGAATATCCATACAAACAATATTGGGACGATTCTAGAATCAGATCGACATTTTAAAAGAAAGACCTCAAAGTCTGTTTGATTTTAATACGTCTCCGTGAATACGTTACTTTATACATTAAATTTCACTTTCAATAAATGTAATTTCTTCAGACCTAAGGCTTTATCATGCTAGATTTTCCCTGCTGGGCACATAACACGTATAAAAATATAGTTACATATAGAAAGCGTATACATATAGTATTGCGTGTCAACTAAAAATCTGACATGATCATACAGAATATAGTTTTAAAAAGCAAGCAAATAAACATATACATGGCAAAAACAAAGAGAACCAAACAGCAGAATTGCCAAGACGAATAGAAATGAGCTGGGCTGCTTTTGGCAAACTCAAAATATATTCGAGAACAAAGAGACCCCAATTAGCCTAAAAAGAAAAACCTTTGAATCATGCATACTGCCAGTGATGACGTATGGAGTGGAGACTATGGCCCTTACAAAGAAAAGTGAAGAAAAGCTCAAATGCACGCGAAAGTCCATGGAGAGATCCATGTTTGGAGTAAGCCTAAGAGAAATTACGAAATTAGGCGCAGAACTAGAGGAGTGGATATCATGGATCGTGTAGCGAAGCTAAAATGGCAATGGGCAGGACATGTTGCAAGGCAGGATGCTACAAAATGGCGTCCCAGAGTTCTGAAATGGAGACCTTGGGAGAATAAAAGAGGCATCGGAAGACCTCAAAAGAGATGGGCCGACGATAAAGCTGCTGTGGGAGGAAAGAAATGGCTACAACTAGCAAACAACAAGGAAGGATGGAAGGGTATGGAAGAGGCCTATATCCAGCAGAGATGAAGGCTGAAGAAGAAGAAGTAGATGGCAATTGGGTACGGCAAATAAAAATATGCTTATCAGGGTGTATGGCGTTGTATTGTTTTACTCACTTTTGATTATTGAATAATAATATCGTGCTGCCCACGTGTGGAGTACATGAATACGAATGTTAATAGCGATTGTTTGTTATTCACCATTATTCCATTTATTTTTTTTACAAGTAACTGTTTCGTCTTTAATATATCAGAATCCATAAATATTATTGGCATTTACGTTACGACTCCTCTCCTCTCCCTGCTTCCTCGTCCTACTAATCTCTTCATTTAAACCAATAGCTCGACGAGTGAGGCATTTTTTATCGCCCGAATTGAAATCATCACGAATATGGACCACCACCTCAGAAACAGTTTTCGTCACCATCGGTTAAATCTCATCGGCCCCAAACCTCCCGCTTGTGTACGTGTAAATTTTGTTTGCAGATTAATCAAGTTTAATCATCTTACATCAGTTTTTCATGTGTTCGGCATGTAAGTCGAGCTTCCCGTTCCCTCGCGTATCGTATACAGTCCACCATTGTTCCCATTTACCTTTCTCCTCTCTTCCTTTTTCTAACCCCCGATCCTGATCCTTGATCCCGATGACTCACGTTGGAATTAGCATTGTTCCAGTCCTACCCTAGGTGAAAAATACAATGAAAATATTTATTAAGAACTCATATGAAATCGAGACAAAAAATAGGCATCAATAAAGCGAAAGCGGGACAAAGTGTTGTAGGTGATTCACCAACAACATTTTATTATTTGCGGATAAGTTCAACCAGATGCAATCAATGATTGGTTATTAAATGCACTTTAAATCGCGTAGTTTTCATGTTTGCATAGATATTAAATTTTCTGATATTTAAAGTGATCACTCAAGCATCCATTAAAACATTTAAACGTTGTTCAAATAAATCGCAGGTTTCCACATAAATTGATTGGATAAAATGCACATTTTTGCAGAAACGCTGTCAATTTTTTATACTGGATATTAAAATTAATTAACACTTTTAATTTAAAACTTATTTTATAAGTATGTATATTATTTTTTTGATAATAGAAATGTAGCGTATTCCGTGTAAGTGTAAATTCATTATTCTTACTATTTTAAAACTAAGCGAAACGTTTGTGCTATAAAAAAGAGCTAGCTTAATGGTCTCTTAGAACTAAGCGAGTATCTTGACCACTAAACCATCTATTATTAATCATTACTGATATTTGTATTATTGCAGTAGGTAGTTACTATATGTTGAGCGAATGAATGAGGAAAGAATGGTAAGAAAGATATATGATGCAAGTGTTGACGGCGCCAGAAAGAGAGGGCGACCATGGAAGACGTGGCATGACCAGATTAACCAGATACTGGAAGATGGTCCTGTTAGAAGCCTGAACAACCGTCGAGTTTGCATGCGAAGATGTATGAATGTAGACGAAGCGAAAGTTGTATGTCAGGACAGAAGAGTATGGCGCTCTATCCTCTCTGCCTACCCCCACGGGGAAACGGCGTGATGGTAGTTAGTTAGTTAGTTAGTTACTATAATATCTCTCAAACATGAATTTTAAAAGATATCACCGCAACAATAAGTACATACAATCGATTTTTTAGTCACGGCCCTCCAAAAATGTATTGTGTATCGATACACACATTGGTTTGCGTTAGTAAATATCTATGCGAAAAAGAGACAAAGTTATGTGAGTCATTAGTCATTACTTCACGCTAGAAATTAATGCAACAGTACACTTTACTGTATCGTTTATGTGGGTATATCTCGTGCAGTACATTATATAGCGCAACATAATTAATTGAATCAAAAAAGGATCGCTCAAATGGTTTGGGCATGTTGAGTGAATGAATGAGGAAAGAATGGTAAGAAAAATATATGACGCAAGGGTTGCCGCCACCAGAAAGAGAGGAAGACCGTAGAAGACGTGGCAAGATCCAATCAACTGGAGGATGATCCTGTTAGGAGCCTCAACAACCGTCGTGCTTGTATGCGAATATGTACGAATGTGGATGAGTTGAGAGTTGTGTGTCAGGACAGAGGAGTGAGGCACTCTATCCTCTCTGCCGACCTCCCCCGGGGAAACGGCATGATGCTTAGAAAGTAAGTAATAAATGTAGATAACTATAATTTTTTTTTAAAAGTGAAATGCAAACACGGAATGCGTGTCGCATCAATATTCTTACTATTCTCAAACTAAGCCAAAATCCAGTGCTATGAAAATAATACTAACTTGCTGGTGTTCCGGAATGGCGATTACTAAGCGAGCGACATGACATCAATTCCACCCATGATAGAGTAGGTACCACATCTATCAAATTTTTGGATGTTGTATATATGTACCAGTTATGAGCGTGTAGTGAGAACGAGAAGCATGACTTTTATTTAAACATATATTTAGGAAAAAAAATCGATATAAAATATTTATCTGGCAGAATATTAAGAAATACAATATATTAATTATTATAATAGAAATATTACGAGATGATATCTCTTACTTCGGTTTCTTTTAAAAATATATGCTTAGCAAGCGCGTGCAGTGAGAACAAAAAGCATGACTTTTTCCTAAGCATATATTTTGAAAAGAAACCGAAATTAGAGATATATTTCGTAATTTTACAATTACAGTAATTAACATATTATTATTCAAATTTTAATATTTCATAATATTCTGCCAGATGAATATTTAATTTCGATTTTTTTTTCCAAATATATTTTTAAATAAAAGTCATGCTTCTTGTCCTCACTGCACGCCCCGGATGCTTAGAAAAAAGTCAAGCTGCTTGTTCTCACTGCCCACCCCTGGACCAGTACCACTAAAGTACCAGTACCACTACACCAACAAGCTACTCATTATATTTATATTATAGAATATCCTGTTCACTTTTAACTTTTTACTACGTAAATTTCAGCTGATGAAGGGCATTAGCAATCATTCTCAATCACACCATATGGCTGGTATACATAAAAAAAAAACATAAAAAAAATTTAAAAAATCACCGATTCCACCCAAGAT
>JADDOH010009783.1:0-73019 GCA_016648135.1 Agrypnia vestita
TGTGTATGGCGACGGTGCCGCAAAAGAAAACACAGTGTGTTTTTGGTTCCAACGTTTTCGTTCTGGAAATTTCGACCTGCAGAACAAGCCCCGTGGACGGCCGGAGACCAAAGCTGATAATGAAGAATTGAAGGCTATTGTGGAAGCGGATCCATCGCAAACCACATCCGAGTTAGCTGCACGCTGCGGTGTTAGTGATAAAACTGTTTTAATCCACTTGAAGCAAATTGGTAAGGTGAAAAAGCTTGAAAGGTAGGTACCTCACGAATTGAGGAAGCAAATCAACAAACGCGCGTTGACTGCTGCGTTGCATTACTCAACCGGCACAATAATGAAGGGATTTTAAATCGAATCATTACCTGTGATGAAAAGTGGATCCTGTACGATAATCGGAAGCGCTCATCGCAATGGCTGAACCCTGCCGAACCAGCCAAACCATGCCCCAAGCGAAAATTGAATCCAAAAAAGTTACTTGTGAGCGTTTGATGGACTAGTGCTGGTGTCGTTCACTACAGATTTCTTAAATCCGGGCCATGGACCGCTTACGGCAGATGTCTATTGTCAGAAGCTGGCAATAAACATGATGGTAGAAGCTAGCTGCTAATACAACCGAGTGGTTAATCGCTCTAGGCCACTGCTGCTTCACATGATAACGCTAGTAAGCACCCCACACACTGCACAAAAGACCGGCTACCAAATTAGAGGAGCTTCAATTGGAATGTCTAAGACATCCACTGTACTCTCCGGACCTTGCTCCAACAGATTACCATTTTTTTCGAAATTTGGATAACTTCTTGCAAAGGAAAAAATTCAACTCCGATGGGGCAGTCCAAACCGCCTTCAAAGATTTTATTGATTCCCGTCCGAATGGTTTTTTTAGTAAAGGGATCGATGAACTACCTATGAGATGGAAAAAGTGCATAGATAGCAATGGTACATACTTTGATTAAATAAATATATTATAATAAAAAAAATCGGTTCCTCCCATACTAAACGCCAATTTCATATGTAAGGACCTAATAGTATAATTTCGTCTTTTTAGAAATTTTATTGGTTTTTTCAAATTGGAATCATTAGAAAAGTTTGATTACGGCGTCCCGATAACGTCGCGCAACATTTTCTAAATTTGAATTACTCCGTCGGTATGCATAATAGGTACTTCGCTACGTATGTCGAAAATCTAAATTGACTGATAAATGTTTTTAGAATTTAATCTTTAAAGCATGAAGTGTCTTATCAAAACATCTGACATTTTAGAAATATATTAAATTACTGTAAGTTTAGTATTATGTTATACGTTTTAATTCGTCTTCAATTGTTGTTATATTTTACAGAGAAAGGCAGTATAATAAAAACTTGGTTTTTATGGGTTATTTTTTTAATTTTTAATATATCCGGTACAAAAATGGCGGCCAGATTTGTTTTAAGCCTCTTTATCGCGCTTGCAGACATCAAAAATTTTCTATATTTTTAGCACCGGGTTGTCTTGGGCTTTTTGAATAAACTGCATTGCATCATTGAAAAATTTGACAGTTTATGTTTATTTATTTTTTTAATTGCATTGTAGATTGATCCATTTACAATGCAAGTTATACCGTGGAGTGAGTAGCTATATGGAGGCGACTATGTTTATGTTTGTGATAATATTTATAGCTCCATTTTTGCATGAAAGATGCTTCAAGGGCGCTTTACAAATGTGAAGAACCAGAGTGGAAGCAATTTTTAATGTGGGAAGGTAGGTACGAAAGTTTTTTTGTGTGTTTTTAGGGCTTACGACCTTCGTACGGCTGGTTTAAGTAATCAATTTATACAATGTAACGTTCACCAATAGATTATCACATCTGTCATTTTTTTGCAAATTGTTATCATACGTATGATTTCAATTTCATATACATATATGAAATTGAAATCATACGCGAGTTGTTTTCTTCTACCGCCATCTGTGGGTGAAATTTGTCATCCCCATAAACCGGTATAGATGTCGCTGTTGGGAGTGAGAAATCTATTTTCTTAAGTTTTGAGTTTTTTAAATCAATATTATTTTTGAAATTCTTCCCAATTATTAATATTAATACTAGAATACGCCTGAAAATTATTTCATGTAATATTTCATAATGCATGTTCAGAATTATCAATTGTTTCTCGCAAGTATAATGTACAGAAGATAGTCATTTTGAAATAAGAATTTGCAACGTCCTGATTGGTACTTTAAAAACTTTCGTTTCTTTATGTTGGTTACGTTGTCAACGGATTTAATCGCTGAAATATAAAAAAAAAATCTTTACAAAACTACGTATTGACCTCAATTTAGCCATTTTGTGAGCACTGCCGATATTGATACCAAATGTCTCATATACTCTTTCTTATCGTATATATCAAGGCACAAAGCTTAATCCTTTAATAAAAATTCATGAAACTATACCACTCATTCCTGGAAACTCGCTAGATACGTTTGCCTAAGGTTTTACGAAGATAATAATCTTCCCAGAAAAAAAAAATCACAAAAAGTATTTTTCGACCTTATTTCTGTCGCCTATCTCGGACAGTCATATCTTGGAATCAAGAATGCCGGCTATAGAAATTATACGTTCAACAGAATAACATTTTTAATATAAGGGACTATTTGAGTAACAATACGCTAAGAATGTTTGAATATATTGAATTTAAGAAACAGTAATAATGTGGTAAGCAGTGGCGTGCAGCGCATACAAGCAAAAAAGCTGTGCATTAGTAAAGATTCTGAGAAACAAATATTAACTAAATAATCCTTATCTTAAGAAAAAGTTGATTCAAAATTTTAGCCGTAATTCTTCTTACGGCTAGAAGTTTTATTTCTGACGTATCTGTTTTTTTCGATTTAAAATTCTAGCCGTACTTCGTCCTACGGCTAGAAGTTTTATTTCCGACTTTTCTGTGCTTAACTTCATGTTAATTCTTCATTTATTTCGCCAACCAATATGTTCCACAGATATAATCAAGTCGAGAAAAAAACCGTGTATTTTTAATGCTGCGAGTTTTGTGTAATTGCGTCCTTCTTCGAAAGGTCCTATGCCAGGCGCACGTCATGCAGAAATGTTATTTTTTACAAATTCCACCCAAAACTTTCGGTTTAAATTTAATGTCATTTCTATGGTAAATGTAAATACGAATACGACAAATACGATCTGTCATATCATAAAATATTTGATTTATTTTTGTGAAAAGAAACGTATATCTGAAATTAGTATTGTTCCCGATTTAATTATATATAAATCGTTTTATACCTATATAAAATATTTATTTATTTAGGAAATATTGTTTACAATACTTCTTTTATAGTGCAGTTATTTTTGTGGATTGAAGCTACTAAAAATAGTTCATTATATATGTATATACCCTTATAGGTATACTAAATAAATTCATTTATAATATATATAATTTTATATATATATTTTTAATATAGGTGTATAGTCGGTCACAGCATAACCTAAGTTTATACCCACTTCACGCCACTGGTGGTAAGTATATTTGAATTTTCATAAAATATTTAATTCACGTGTGTGAAATTTCACGCGAGCCAAGTAAAAAACGAGGGTTGTAGGTTGTCATCATCATCATCACTCTTGGCACTACAACCCTTGGTGGGTCTTGACCTTCTCAGTAATCTTCCTCCACTCATCTCGGTTTAGTGCCAGCTCTCTCCAGTTCCGAAGCTCCAAGGCAGAGATGTCTTTGAGGACGTTGTCACTTCATCTTAATTTTGGCCTGCTAAGCTCCTTCGCCCTATTGGCCTTGAGTTCAGCGGGGACTTTGGTGCTTGATGCTCGGACATTCTCTCCACATGACCCAGCCACCGAAGTCTTCCCAGTTTAATAAATTTTGTGACGTTTGGCTCCTCAAACAGAGTATAGAGCTCATTGTTGTAACGTCTGCGCCAAAGTCCATTTTCTAGAACCGGTTGTAGAAGGGTTGTAGGTTGTATACTGCAATAAAAGTACAACATTTTCAGTGTGAAGGCTGTGCTTGTTTAATTTTCAGTAAATTGTCAAATCGTTGTTGTATTCTTGAGACGTTGAGACGTTGACAGTCAAATCATTTTCTAATTGAAGTCTATTTCTCTTCTTAATTTTTATATTTACCATTGAAAGTACGAAGTTTTGAATGGCACTAACAATTTTAAAGCTTCTCTTAGCAGCTCTGGATATTCTTCTCTTCCTCTTCATTCAAAAGACGTTGTGGTGGAGACAGACCTGCTTGGACTCTAGTCCCTCGAGCGTCCCAAACGGACCAATCGCGCTCAAGGGATATCGCCCAACGAGAAGCCCGAGGCGCCGGCAAAGTACCAAGTTAAATGAAATTCATAATTAGAAATGCTATCATCATCATCATCACTAACATCTTGGCAATCCATTAGGGTTTTAGGGTCTTGGAGTTTGCGTGCGAGATGAAAAAATAATGCTAGTTTGGGGGTTTCTCTTTTAACCATGCGTTCAAAATAAATTCAGATTTAATTTTAGTTCAAATTCAAGAAAACACCGTTTTATGTCAAAATCCATGAATTTTGAATTTATGTCTGTGGTCTACTTTAATTAGGTACTCTATGTCAATTCTTGTAAACTATAATTATAATTCTAAATAAAGGTTTTTTGTGAATTCAAGATTTTTCTTACCTACGTTACGACCATCACCGTTAAATTTACTCTTTAAAAAAGTGGATTGAGTGTTTTCTGCAGCTTTAAATTTACAAATTTTTGGCAAACAAAAGCATTGGTTAAAAACGTCCATGCGGCATGGACGCATTATACAACCTTTAAATTCTGCTGTGACTACACGATAATAAAGTTTGACATTTTCTACGCCTCAGATAATACTTTTTACTTCATTTTAGCAAATTCATAGAACATGAACACACATAGAAAAAAAGTAACCCATAAAAACCAAGTTTTTATTATACTCCCTTTCTCATTTACTAGTTGAAACATTTTTTTTTCGCTTAACCTACGCGTTGGGCTTCGGTCGGGCGACGCTACGAAAGGGAGTAATAAAAAATTTCCGAAAATCCAAATTATACTACAATCAGGTTTCGCGTCTACCATAATCCAAGAATTTTTTAATTTTTTTTAAGAAAATTTGATAGATCTACTTGATCGTCGCCACGAGTCTGCTTGCAAAGTTTCAGCTCGATTGGATCACGGGAAAGGGGTTTAAAATGGATCCAAAAAAATTTCGTCAGACAAGAAGACAAGCAGAAGCCACGAGTTATAAAGGGAGTAAAAATAAGAACTATTTTTCGTACATATAGACATATTGTAGAACGAATCCAACTTGTAAAACGTGTCATGTTTTTTGGGTTGGATGTTTTCTACATAACTACGTCCAATTTAGATACAAATATGTGATAACCAAGCCATAAAATATTTAATTAGTTATAAAAATAAATTTCCGGGTACTTACTTAACACGACAAAATAAATCAATTGCATTTTTTCTACTGAACACTATAAAAAAAAGCAATTAAAATTCATGACAGAAAATGAATTAAAACATCTAAGTAATGATTGTCACATTAACATTCTATTTTATTGTATTGTTATCAGATTCAGAAATCGAGAGATACTACACGTGATCGAGAATCACATCCGATGTCACATCAGATGATCGATCCCCTGCAATAGGATCCGAAACGTCGGCCAGAGATGTCACATATACACGGCAGAGTATCCCAGGAAACTACACACAGAATATGTAAGAAGATTCGAGAGAAAACATTTCGTATAAATTTATGGTACAATGAGTGCGACTTGTTGTCTTATTTTGTCACGCAATAAACACATTTTGACATCATAGATATAACGAAATCAGCGAATGCAAGCGAAGTAGACAGCCAACGAATACAGTATTAGAACATCTACCTACATAGTGAATATGTGTGATAGAAACGATGTGCAACTGAATGTTCCAGACGCTTGTGGAATATTCTCGAGTGACGATTAGTGCTATTTACGGAATAGTGTTCCAGTTAAGTTTTAGTCCAGTGTCTCTGATTAAATAAAGTCTTATTTGATTATGAACCGCAAACCAGTGAAAATCAAACATGATAACTTCGTTTTCTATCTGTCTGTCTGTCCGTCTATCTGTCGTAAAGTCCGTAAATTGCTGGAATTAAAACGTTAGTTAATAAGAGTGTGATACGCAATCAGCGCGTGGCGTGTGTTGTGCAGTCACGCAAGACAAATCGTTATTATTATTTGCAGTGATTTTTCACGGATGTACGACTAGTATTTATAATAAATTGGTCCATCTTTGAACGGGAGAATCCAGATAAAAGTACAAAACAAAATTATGACGTTTGTCCGTTCGTTGTTCCATGTCGGAAGGTTCAATATTCTATCCAGAAAGCAAAGACCTTGGGGTGATACTTGACAGTAAATTAAATTTTAACAACAGATCGATTACATAGTCACCAACGCATCATCTATGCTTGGTTTTGTCATACGCACATGTAAACATTTCAAAAATCTCAGTACCCTCAAGACACTTTATTTCTCATACGTTCGTAGTATTTTAGAATATGCATCTCAGGTGTGGAATCCAGGTTATGCAGTACACGAAAATAGAATTGAAAGCGTCCAAAACAGATTCCTAAGATACCTAGACCTCCGTTCATTTAGATCTCATATAAGCAATGAAGACTCTGCGAAGTTTTTTTACATGCAGACCCTAACTCGTCGAAGAAACATAGCTGACGCGGTGATGCTATTCAAAATAACACACAATCTAGTTGATAGTCCGGAACTTCTTCAACGAATATCTTACCACATCCCAACTCGCAATAACATACATTCACCTACTTTTCATCTCCCCTTTTGTAAGACCAACTCAAAACAAAACTCCTTTATGTACAGATCCACAAATTCATTTAACACAAACTATCACCACATTGACATTTTCAACGCAACAATAAGAAACATAAAACAAACAATATCTACACTACCGCACCCAAACTAATTTGTACATTATATCTTCCCTTCTACTCCCGTCCCACAGTCCCCTCCATTCGCTATTAATGTATGTTAAATTAAATTTTTAAATTCAGTGGAAAATTTTTAAGATTGTTTTGCTGTTAACTTTTCCCAAAACAAAATAAATAAATAAACACAAATACACACACTCACACAAACTCACTATTGGACATGTTTTTTCTTATTTTTTATCGATTGTATATATGTGTTTTCTTGTAATTGGCCCAAAACTCTGTACATCAATTATTGTTTTTTTCAAGATTGATTAATTATATGGCTGTAAGAAAACCAATAAATGAAAATAAAATAAAAAAATAAAATTAGTAATGACCTGTTGACAGTTTGTTTGTTAAAAAAAAATTGCTCAGTTAAAAAATACCTGGTAAACATTATAAGCGCGTACCAGAAAACCAAATAGTTAAACAAATCATATATGTTCTCGTCATGACCAAAAGCCGATGCGGTTTGCGCGTAGCTTCTGTGGAAAGGTCATCGTGAAAATCAATATTGAATTTCTGAAAAGACTGCTATGTGGAAAATTCTATCAACTATGATAATTTAAAAGACACAAAGGAAAAAAAATCAATTGCTTTCGGATGAGCACAGAGATTTTCCATACTTTTTATATTACTTATTTAAAAATTGTCACGGTGGCAGGATCAAAATTAAACATTAAAAAATATTTTTTCAATTGATTCAGCAACGTTGTAGATTGACATTTAAAAAAAATATTGATTGCATTATTTATATATATCTATTTATATTATTTGATTAATTACACCAACATGTTTCGGAAATACCTTTCCATGGTCAGGCAATAAAGGTGAGTTATACAACACCCTGACGGTGGAAAGGTATTTTCGAAACATGTTGGTGTAATTAATCAAATAATATAAGTGGATATATACAAATAATACAATCGATATTTTTTATTAAAAAATTAATTTAATTTTTATAAAATACACTTAGTCACGACACAAATTTAAGTGGAACACTATTTCATAATTCGCACTAATCATCACTCGAGAATATTCCACCTGTCTCTGGTGCACTTTATTCATGCCGTTTCTATTGCACAGTTTTTCTACTAGAATATTCCTCAAGCAGGTACTCTTTATTTTCTGGCTGCCTACGTTAACTCGCCCGTTCGCATATCCGTGGATTTCATTAGTTATCAAACAATGACTGACTCATGGCTCACGCCATGGCTCACGCCGCAGCTCACTTATACAATTCGATTTTCCCGAAGCATCTGACATAATTTCGCGTACTCCAGATTTTTCTAAATCACTCTAGAAATCCTCGATTGTGTGCACGTTTTATCGTTTTATAATCCCTTGACATTACTATTATTTTCTTTGGTAGGTACCTACTCACATTTTTAATTTCTTGGCCACAGTTCGTTTAGGCTTTTCGCCTCAAGCAATATAAATCCAACTATTTAATCTATGGCAAAGTCTATGACAGATAAAACAAATTTTAGCATTATACCAATTTATTGTTGTGTTTTTAATGTATTATTCGATCGAAATCAAAATATGTGAATACAAATTTACATATATATTGAATATCATATGTCTCTTCATGAAAGTTCGCTTAGTATGCTTTTTCAAGAAAGAATGTTATTTATAAAAAAAATTGCATTAATTCTCGAAATATGATTTCAATTAGACGTAAGTATTACTAAACGCGAAATCCCACTCATCAACAGGTATAAGGGTTGATACTTAAACATAAGTATTACGAGACGCGCAATCCCTCTCATCATCAGCTAAGGGTGGCTCCTCTCAAAACTAGTCGTGACAAAAACAATATTTTTGTGCAGAGTATTATAGTGTTTATCTTTAAAAAAATAATTATTCAGGTTGCACCACAAAGTAACTGTAAAGTTAATTAGTGAAATGAAATATTTCTAAAGAGATAAGCTCATTCACGAACTGATGAATTCACCGAGAATTCAATAATTATTGTGAATTGATTCAAAAGATCTTTCAGAGCTATATTGAATGCTTTCTATGAAACCAACCACAAGCTTTCAGTAATATTATTTAAACAAGAGCATTTTCAAATCACAGCACTCATAAAGCCAACTTAATAAATGGCTTATTTTCATAGCATTTTTGGTTTTTCCTAAAAAAATAGGAAATGCCTATTTATTACGTACAAGGTAAGTGTGTTTATATAAAATGAAATAGAAAATATTACACTTATTATTTATTTGTTTTGTGAACAAAAATTAGACATACCTTTGATTTAATATATTTGTTTTTATTAACACCACCAGTTAAATGGCACATATCGCTCTCCAAGGGCGGATTATCTAAATAAAGGACAAGGAATGACAAGACGAAAAAATCATAAATGTTGGATATTTTCGATATTGTTATAAACATTTAACAGTGCCGAAAATTTCCAACATTTATAAATTCCGTAGTGAAATTGCTATCGCAATTCCTTCAGATGAATGATGAAAAAATTCGGACTCGTGGTGGTAATCAACTACATCTTTCTAATTGATTTACAATTTTTTCTGGAAAATTCAAAATATTTCTTCAATAATGGCAGAATAACTTTCTGGTTACATTATTTATATAAATAAAAAGCAAATATTTTGTATTCTGACGAAGAGACTATTGGCCTCTAAACGTGTTGATTATTTAATGAATAGTGGTTTTATACAAAGCGTTTTGTTTTCATAATATATTAAAAACTTGTTTAATTAAATATTGTAAAAAGCATTTTCTTCTCTAATATTTTCATTTAAATATAGGTACACGGTGTAACAGAGCTAGTCCGTAATAGTTTACAGGTGGATTCCTGCCTTGATAATGAGTCGAAAATGTTCAAGCAAACATGACCCAATATTAATAGTTAACGAGATATGAGACATCAAAGTTTGCATTTTTTTGCAAAACACAGAACAATCATTACAGTTACTTATATTTATTATGAAAAATTCATTCAACACAACAAATAAAATGATAGAAACCTTACAATTGTAATTGGAATTTTTTCAGGTTTTTTATTATTTTATTTAACTGTAATGTAGTGATACTTCAACGCCTCGTAAAAAAAAGGAAATAAATATTGGGCAAAAATGCAAACTTTGATATTGCATAACAATTCATATTAGGTCAAGGTTGCTTGAACATTTTCGTCTCATAATCAAGGCAGGAATCCACCTGTAAAGTATTGTGGACTAGCTCCAAACCACAAATTTTTTTTACAATTATAAGTTACATTTTTTTTGTTCCTGTCCCATCGAAGTTGAAGAAGAAATTGTGTATATTTTGGAATCGCTCGATGAAAGATGATACACACCACGAGTGCTCGATGAGGAGTGTCATGTCATCCGGTAATGTAACAAACACGATCTATCATCATTCGGCAGCCGCAACAGATGGCAATATTGATCCGTTGTCAATCACAAATATTTCGGAACACACTCGAAACAAGATAGATTTTTTTTACTCCCTTTATATTAACTCGTGGCGTCTGCTTGCTTGCTTGCCGGCTTGCCGTCGATTTTTGACCCTTTTCCCGTAATCCAATTGAGCTGAAACATGGCAAGTAGACTTGTGGCGATGATCAAGAAGATCTATCAAATTTTCGTTAAAAAAAATTAATAATTATAGTATAATTTCGGATTTTTAGAAATTTTATTGGTTTTTTCAAATTAGAATCATTAGAAAAGTTTGATTAGCAACGGCGACCCGATAACGTCGCGGAATATTTTATAAATTAATTACTCCGTCGGTATACATAATAGGTACTTCACTACGAATGTCGAAAATCTAAATTGAATGACAAATGTTTTTAGAATTTAATCTTCAAAGCATGAAGTGTCTTATCAAAGCTCAGAACATCTGACATTTTAGAAATATATTAAATTACTGTTAGTTTAGTGTTATGTTATATGTTTTAATTCGTCTTTAATTGTTGTTATATTTTACAAAGAAAGGGAGTATAATACAAACTTGGTCTTTATGGGTTACTTTTTTATAAATACCACTTCCATCTAACAATGAGAGTTTAAACGTCGTTTTTTCTGTGCTATTGTAATGAAATGCGCTATGAAACGCGAGCATACGTAGACACAAGTCTGTCAGTTGACGATAGTTACCGGATATAGACACGTCGTATGGATTTTTTCCTTACATCTCACAATTATTGTTCAAACTTTTTTGAAATGAAATATATTTGGGCACATGAGGGTAAATTCAAATGATCTATCGTTGAAAGATTTGGCAAATACATCGAGGTGCATTATAATTTAAAATATTTTTTTATTTTAACTTTGTAATACACACACAATATTAGTTGTTAATTACTACTATAGTTTCGAGGGTAGCAATCCTTCTCATCATCAGGTATACGTGATGAAGAGAGGGACTGCTCCTCTCGAATGTATATTATAGTACTAATAATAATAATAATAAAAATGGATAATTTCTATTTATCGATCGCCATTTTCGTAAAAAAATCACCTCAAAGGCGCTTTACACTAACATTGTTTAGTCCTACACTAGTATTTAATTTAATGGAAAGGATTTTACAAAAAGCCTTTTTTTTAAACATTGTTTCTGATGTAGGTACTGTTCCGTATTACGGAGGGAAGAGAGTTCCACGCCTTTGGGCCTGCCACCGCAAATGCCCGTCTTCTGGTAGTGGATGGTAGGTTCTACAACTCTTCCTGCAGCTGAAGTAGTGGCTGACCGCAGAGTTTGGCGTCGACTATTTAAGTCATCTGGGATGCAGATATTATATGCGAGAATTTTGATGCTCCATATACTATTCTTATACGAACTATAGTAATAAATAATTAATGACTCGTGTTGTGTGTGTGTGTCTGTTACAAAGTAAATATAAAACATATTTTAAATCAAATTATCTAAATCACAGTCATATGATTCAAATCCTTCTACTCCAGCTTTCCTCTTCTTCCCCCACCATTTCCCTTATTCAAATTTTATTTTAAATGTATATTTTTCTTTTCTTTCATAATTATTTTTTCAAGACTTATTGAAACTTTACCGGTTACATTTTTTTTATTTTAATTCTTGTCGTGTCTGTTTCAAATAAATAAATAAATAAAATAATAATTGAACTCTAAATTAAGATACAATTTACACAATAAAATTATCAAAAATATGAAATGATTTCTTAAACACTTTCGTGTACGCATTAACCTCTAGTTAATTACTAAATGTGTATGTTCAAATTCAACAAAACAAAATGTTAAATGTTGTCTTACGATGAATTTACCAGGATAACATAAGGACGGTAAACGAGAAATACACGCGTGGGCTGTTCGTACGCACGAGTCTTTTGTGTCCGTGAAAATGGAACGCCGCACCCCTTTATTTATTATGTTACCCGGGATTACAATGGTGAATATAATGAGATCAGAATTCATTATTATCAAACTGAATTTTCATAACTCATTTTAGATGGAAACATATTTAAAGATAAAAGCATTAATAGTCGCCGTGAAAATATTGTTTTATTATTTAATAAAACATTTGTACAATTTATTGAAAAAAAATCTAGTCTATTAAAACAATAATTATATAAACATTACACACACAACATCGAAAACATAATCAGCAAAGTACAAAAATTACAGGTTTCGTACTTCATGTAACCAAATATTCATCCGACGTAACCTGGTAGACTGCCTATTCTACTGAGTGCATCAACTTGATAGCTTTGTCACTTTTACTAACTACCTGAGTGGCTAAACATCATAAGCTTCATTTTGTTAGATGAATCTAGAAGGATCTAGAAGGGTAAAAGTCTAATAAAAAACCCTGTTTCGAGCATTTGGAATCCATTATATAGTATGTATTCGGACAAAATAGAAAAAAGATGAAAGAAAATTCATGCGCACCCTAAACCGACAGAACTATAACGATTCTCTCACTAACATCAGTTATTTTGACCTTAAAAAGTAGGCGAATAACACTCTACGTCTACAGTCTGTACAAAATCTGTCAAATCAATTTAACCGCCCATCTCTAGTGTCCCATCATGCGCATCACGTTAGGACGTCTTTAACATCCCGACTCCATAACTATTTATGGTTGCATGAACATTTTCGACTTATAATCAAGGCAGGAGTGAGTCCTGCGAGGTCATTAATGTTTTCCAAATAACCTTGTACATACATAAGTAAAAATTATGATACATACACGTAGTTTATAACCACACTATCGAGGAAGTAATGTATTATATTATCCTACTGTCTATCACAGGCGAAAATATAGAAAGGAGCATATTTATAATGGTATGAAAATGTCTTCCGCCCCCGTCACGCGACTCGAACGAAGATGAATTGTTTTTGGCAACCTGAACATGGCAGGAATATTATGCGAGCCCAATTTCGCATTGTAATTGATATCGAGAGTTTTGGGAAAAACAAAAGAGAGTAATATAATATCTGCTTGTTCTACCATTATAGCCGCGACCGGCATTGTTGTTGACATCAGCGATCACATGAAATTCTCCCGATATTTGAGAATCATCGAGTCATGCTAATACGATAATGCAAAGGGACTAAAAAGATGTATAAATATATAATAAAATGTAAGTTATTTTAAATAAATATATATTTTATTTATTTATTTTAGGAAAAGTTAGCACCAAATCTTAAATTAACATACAAGAAATAAAAATAGTTAATTATGCCAATTATAAACTTTCCACTTAAAATTAATTATTAAAGATATTAGCAATAGGAAGGGCGGAGTGGGATGTAGGATTAGGATAAAGGAAAAAAAATTGGAGTAAATGGGAATATAAATTAAATCAACTAGTTAGGGTGCAGTTGTGAAGTTAATCTTCGTTTGATGTCCAAAATTGTCGAGTTAAAAATATCTATGTGATTGTATGAGTTTGTGGATCTATAGATAAATGAGTTTTGTTTAGAGTTGGTCTCGCAAAGAGGATATTAATAATAGGTGGAGAATGTGTGTACGTGTGAATGTGTTTGTAAGTGAATACTTAATTGTATGTGAAGTGTTCTCGTAAACAATCTAACAATATACTGTCTATAAATGAATAGGCATCGTAAGAGCTTAGACCCTTTGCTATTTTCACATCTCAATGACTTCTCGGCAGCTGATTGATGATCAGTAGGTATTCAGAGTGCCAAGCAACGTTTATTTTTAGATAATTTATTTAATCTTCATTATTATAATTATTATTATTTTTAACTCTTTAAACTAAACTAACAGAAAACTGGGTATTAGATACGTAAAAAACAATTTACATTATTATTTAAAACTCGGTCCACTATCCTAATTATATTATTATTGATTTGGCATTAACTTTGTGGAATGACGTAATTGATTTATATATATAAATAAAACCCTCTCTTTGTTTCTATTATATCGAGTCCCACCCCTGGCTACCCCTTCCCCACCCACCCCATAAGCCACCTACCTCTATCAGTACCTAAGATATTTTATTTTATTACAATGCTTATTATTTTATATTCTCACCTGTAAATGATAGCATCTGTAGTTCTCGAAACTAGTAGTGTATACTTAAACTCAAATGTGGTCTTATACAAGTGTTTTATTTATATATAAATCCCAATTATAAGTAAGTGTCTCCAGCCTGCTATGGAAACATGCATAATATGTATATTTAGTGTATCAATGTAGTGTGAAATCTAAGAATGCGTTAAAAAATAATTTATTAAACGTATTTATTCTATGGGTACAAGTTATTGTCAAGAAAATGGATATTGTGTAAGACTGATGTTTAGAACGATGATAGGGTATCTGCAAGTATATCAGCATCAACGTCAAGGTCAGCACAATATAATTTTTTTTTAACAAACAGACCGTCAACAGGTCATTAATGACCCTATTAATAATAATATATTGTATGTACGGCACATTCTTGTAATGGGAGAAAAATAAACAACATTATTAGAGGCTGGCTTATTCTGAAGAATTCCGGATTTCTTATACGGGGTTTCATGCAAATTAATGTCAGATAAAGAAAGAGAATGAAAAGCTACATTGAGAATTTTGTGTAGACAACAAGATCAACAACAAGATTTAAAACCAAGAAACAAATTGTATGCAATGGTGGTATGATACAAGTGTCTGTGATACGTAACGCTTTATTATTGTGTTTTTAAATATTTTTGTAAATCTTGGATGGCGGTTTCTCGTTTGGGTAGGCAGAAAAGAAAAACGGCGCAACTATTCCGTCCTAGAGCAAAACTTTCTATTTTGTTTTATTTTATCCCACACAGGGGACCCGCCCTCTTTCAGAGTAGTGGTTGTCATGTAGAGTAGTGGGGGAATGGGAGGGTTTGGAAGAGAAAGAAAAACAGCAGTCGCAAATCATTCCACACGTACAGGTTAAAGAGACGACACCCGTGTGAGTCAACAGTGTACGGACGTGGGAAACGTGCTCATTGTGTTTCTCTGCCGTAAACCAAAATAAGAAGAAAAACACCACTGAGTGAAAGTTGTACCCAGTATTAGTCCAAGTTCACCATCTTCGGCACTAGTTCATCAAGCAAAAGCCCAATTAGCCTCCGGAGGTCCTAAAAACTTTCATCTTGGTAGTAGCTCCGCAAGACGTGTCCAAGCCACCTTATAAGAGGCACTTCTACGAGTAGAAAGTAAGGGCTCTGTTTCACCTTATGTCGATACTCTAATCATTCCAATAACGTTACTCCTGCTATTCCTCTACGGTAACTCATTTCTGTAGTCTGAAATCTTGATCTGATCACTCTTACCGTAAGAATCCATATTTGGTGACCAAACGAATTTTTATTTATTTAGAATATGATCTTTCATTTAGGTTTTACGATTGTATTATAATACATACCTAATTATTGGAAACTAACAGTTATAACGCCAACATATTTTAGTTCCACCATAATCCCATAGATGACACTAGAAGGCTATTTCTGATTAATGAATAGTTTTGTAAATAGAGTCAAATTGTGTCCAGAGATGGCGCCACTTATCTAAAAAAACTCACTTATGAAAGACGATTTTGATCTATAAAATAAAATATAGGTATGTAGGAATTGGTTGATTTCTTACAAATGATTATAATTTTAGTATTGGCACTTATTAAAGTACATGTTAAACTATTATTTTATTGGATTTTTTTTTCAAAAAACACAAAATGCCCACATTGTGTCTATTTCCGTAGAACTCCTCGTCCGTGACTGGTATGCAAATTTCCCGAAGCAAGTATGTCCGGCACAGAAAAAAGAAAATGTACTTATTTTGGAATCAAAACTCTATAGTAAACTTGTTAATAAAACGTTAGTAAAAATACGTAAATAAATAAAAAAATTAATCATCTCCTAGTAAAACATCACTCAAATTCTACGTAAATTTTACACTTTCGTGCTGGTGTAACTTCTCAAAATACTGGGAATTCGAGGCATGTTAAGCTCACATTCGATGCAATACATTAATGGAGTGTTACTTATAACATTTATATAGTTTTAAATGAATATTAAGTTAAATAAGAGGGTTTTCTGCTTAGATTCCTTAACCCTTCCTAATTCATGTAAAATATAAAACATACGATGTTTATTATAATTAGTAATAAAACGTGTCAAAATTGTAGGACTGACGCACTTGCAGTTACTCAGAGTATCGTAGACTCGAAGGAACCGAAAAAAAAATCGTTAAACATGAAAAATCATTTCGTTTAATTTAATAAACCACAAAGAAATTGCAAATTACAATAGTATGGAATAAATTAGTTTTGACATGTTCTTCAGTGTTTTTATTCGCTGACTGGTAAACTGACAACGTAGCTCGAAGAGGATCTGGTATGGGAACCCTACAACGGAATCAGTAGCTACCACAGAAGCGACGAGGGAACGCACGGAGGACCTTGGTCTGTGGTTAATTGGAGCGTTATAAACCCACTGTCATCCAACAACCACAACCACCCCGAAATAATAATAAATAAGAAAGTGATAGAAGCCATCCGGTATTAAAAATCAAGTTGCGCATGAATATAAAATAGACCGAAGACCATCTTACAAGTTTTCATAGATTTAACAATTTACATAGCACAATGAAAAAAATGAAAATATAATAGAAAACAAGGGGAGATTTATACATTTATTGAGAAATCTTAACAGATTCAGTCATTATAATGTTAGAGTAGATTGCATAAACCAATTACAAATATTCACAGATATTTAGGCGTAATAAATCAAGCACACAGTTAATTTATAGTAAGGAACCACAATATTAAAGTACAGTAATAATGAGCAGTTGAATATGAAAATTATAAGAAGAAATGAGTTAATTAATCAATGTTGATGGGAATACGATGGGGGGAAAAGGGTGAGGGGGTTGGAATCAGGATAGAGTTTGAGGAAAAGGAAATGAGATGCAGTGTTTCCGTTAGTTGAGTAGTGCTAAGAAGAAATAGTTGAGCGGTGTAACAATGAAGTACACACAATATATAGTATTCTTTTAAATGCGACCAATATTAACGAGGTCAATATCGATACAATTATCTTTGAATGGATTATAAATTATGCTGTTAGCTCGATATTGGACAGAAAGATATTCTAAGATCGACTAATTTCTACGACCCTACAGTTGTCGGATTAAACCGAATTAATAGGCTTATAGTCGCATTCCGATAAACATAATAACCGAGTGAACTGCCAAAGTTTCCCTTCGCAGTGCCCACAAATCGACTGGCTAATTGATCCCCCAAATATAGTCGCCAATTAACTGAGTGCGCCTTTGTCGCGAGGTATTTGCGGAGGTCAAACATCGCCGGAAGTCGGTATCCGTCAAGGATTAACGGGGGTCAAACTGTTTTGTCACAGCGCCGCACGGGGCAACATTTCGAGGATGCTCGTAAGCTCGATGGGTAGGTTTAGTGCGCTGTTTGTCCACAGCGCGGACAACCCTCGGGGTGCTCAGGGAAGGGTGGTGATTACCACTGTGACACTTAAATTCCTAGACCGAGTTCAGAGTTTACATATAAATAGCATTGAAATTAAAAATAATGCTAGTGGTAAATTAACAAAAATATTAATATTTTAATTAAAATAATAATGAACTTTTTTATTAATCTGGTTGAATGTACTTATTATTTCCTTTGTCGCGGTGATAAGTTCTAGATCATGACTGTATAAATATAAAAAATTATATACTCATGAATTTGCGGATATGAGGGACAAATGAAACACATAAAAATAAATAAAGTTTTTAATTAACCCCAAAGGTCAGTAAACACCAGGGGCGTGCAGTGGGAAGATCGCAGGATGACTTTTACGTAACCAATTATTTGGAAAAAATACGGAATACAACATATTTTTCGTAATATTTCTATCACAATTGTTATCATAGTATTCATTCACCTTTTGATATATCATAAAAATCTATAGTAAAAATATTTGATTTCTATTTTTTTTCCAAAATAAACGTTAACAAAAAAGGCATGCTTCAATGTTCCCACTGCACGCGCCTGGTACACACATTATGTAATTAGCACTAATTTTCACATTCGATAATCTTCTGACTGTGGAACACTTTATATTATTCTGCTAGAATATTTGACCGTCTCTTATTGCACTGATTCGCGAGAATTCCGTACGTAGGTACTCTTTCAATTTATTTTGCCGGTTGAATATAATCACTCAGTCGCCGCTGGTTCGCTTCACTTGTCGCTTTTATCTCTGGCTTCCGCCAAACGTCAAAACAAATTAAATGCACGGTTCGTCCGCTTAAATAGAAATCGTTATTTCGCGAATGTTTCGGGATATTTCGGTGTATTTTAGAACCTTTCAGTTTTTTCAAATGTAATGTGTTTGTTTCTAGCATCTCGCAATGATACCATGAAAGATGTGGGAAAATAACATTAGAGATCGTAAATTGTTGAAAATACTTTTTAAGATTTTAAGATTACTTATTTATTAATTCTAACAATTCCAAATTATCTAACTTAAGATTAACATTATTTACATGTAAATTATATAAAACTCATTTTTTTATCAAATTAAAAATGAATAACCACAGCGTATCACGCAATTTTTATCCATGAGAGTAGACGGAGAAGATAGCTGCCATACTGTTCTGTTCTGGCGTACCACTGTTGTTTTGTCCACTATCATGCACGTTTACTTCTAACGCAGTCTTTAGTTTTTCTACATGTTAAAAAAGCTATGCTCCAATATCTAATAATGTCAGATCTTAATATAATTGTTTGCCACTGAGAACACAAAACGTATTAATTAGAGGTAGGTTTCAAAAAAATTGGACATCTATATGCTGAAAGTTTGCAACAAGGCTCAAAAATGATTCAATTAATGTAAAATAGTCGTAATAAAATGACAGAATAATTATAAAGAACATAAATTTCAACGTTCACTACTAAAACTCAGACATCTACCAAAAATGCATTTTTTACTTTTTTGTACCAATACATAGAACATACTCTTCTCCGCAATAAAAAATAAAAAAATGCTTCTCCTTTTTTTAGATAAAAAACTGACGTAAAAGCTGATAAGTGCACTCATTTTGTAAGTACAAAAGTTAATAAAGTGTTTTTTTTTACATTTATTTTTACGTAGGAACCGTCGATTTAATTCAATAAATCTGTCGTCAGTGTGTAAAATTATTTAAAATTAAAAATCACATTTTTTTAAATTAAAAGAGAAAACTTTCTAAAACAACCAACCACCCTCCACAAATCTCTATCATCCCTCAACGGTTGACGACCCACCCCCGCGACCCGCAGATGGCGTCCCGGCAATGCAGCGAGCCGGGCGGACACCCCAGCCGGTGATTAAGTATCCGGGGAGGATCGCCTCACTGTTCCTAAAGGTTACATTCAAATGCGCGGGGGAGCATAAATCATTGGAACGACCGGGACTTGTGGAGTTAATGTCTCTGAATGTTGCGGAATTTCCTTCAGCGCGATCCTAAATATGCCGATTAAATTGAGAAGAAAATTATAAATTACCTACCCGCTTTAAATTTGTTGAACGTTTGTAAAACGTGATTAATGTAATTAGTGTAATATGTTTGTGCTAAAGGAAAACACGAATTAAGCATTTTGGCCTGATGTTACCCGTCGTTAATAGTGTTTTTAATGAATCTTAGAGAACTGTGTGAGAATCGAAACATTCCGATATATATCAAATTTCGGTATACAACAAATATCAAATTTTGGTAACTGATTGTTCATTGGATGGACAACCATCGGTACTCGGTTATCGGAATCCTCGAGGACTTATTTTGTACAAAACGTTGAAGTATCATTGTAGTATGAAAGAAAAATTATGTTTTAACCAGAAATAATTTTTGTAATTAAAATTAACCGTGGTTAAAATTTATTTTATATTAGAAATACATAGTTAAATATTATTATATAAAATAAAAATGAAAAAAAAAATTGCGTATACAAAAAATTTGTATGTAATATAAAGTATTACTTTAATTTACTTTATGTAAAATATTTTACAATTCGAACTATGTTTATAATTATAATATACTTAACTTTATTTTCGTATTTGTTATTGGTACAATAATACATAACATTCCGTAATGATGTTTCTCATCTTAGATAGCGGGAATGTTACGAAATTTATTGTTATGTTATTTGTATTATTAAATAATAAGTGCACGAGAAGATGTATGAAAAAGAACGAAGCAAGAGTGGTATGCCAGGACAAAGGAGCGCGGCGTTCTATCTTCTCTACCTATAATACCTCTGGAAAACTAATGGTTAGTTATTTGTTTAATTAAATAATCTGATGGTTTGTTAGTTGATTATTAAATAACAAAAACACGAAACAATAAACACCATTCTCACCATACGAGCGCTTTTTATACCTCACGACCTTTCACAAAAGGGCATTTAAATATAGATGTTTAATCTTTTAAAAAAGCATTTTAAATGTCTATGATATTTCCTGTACAGCCGTAAGCCGTATTTACATTAAAAAGGTCTACAACTCCCATTCATTAAAAACTCTTAGCCACAGCTGTGAATCTTTGAAGTTTAGATGAATTAGATGTCTTGTGGGCGTTATGAGTTACAATGAAAAAAGCGCCTCTTTGGAAAGACTTTTGTGAAAATGCTGGGATGGTGAGTAGATTCGCGGTTTATTTTCGTCCACTATTAACCGCTTCTTTTCTTAGATTTTTTTGTTATATTTTTCTGCATAAAGTTTTTAATTTTATATAATCGATGACCAACTCATAATTCTTATATTCTTCTAGTTGATGGAGTAAAATTATATATACCTACGTGTACGCGTTTTTCACAAACCATACAAACTTTATACGTACTCTTACTCGTAAATCTCTAAACCAACACTTCATCAGTAATGAAGCCAAGAGGTCTTCCAACTAAGCTCAATTTTATTGATTTCCGGGTGTTAATTTAAATAATATTATGTTAGTTTTAATTATAAAGGTAATTTTAAATTGAATGCGATAAAGACTCGTTTCATAAAAATCCTAGATTATAAAATTAAGTTCCCAAAAATTTATTCAAATGATGCGTCAACAAACAAGCCTTAAGAGAAAATCCAATGTTTGTTGTAAAATACATTGAAATGGTACCTCTTCACACATATTGAAACGATGTACTACGATGCTGATGACAATGTGTTTTTAATTGCCTATTGATTAATAATTTGATTTCCACTAATTCCACCACTCTGACAACACATCGTCACCTTGGAACAAGAAGGTATCATTTAACATTACATTTTTTCCTTTTCAAGTTCATTTTTTTTTCATAAATTTCATCATCATCATCAATTTCAAAGTCAAAATTTTCTACAAAATATTTATAGGTAACAAGAAAACAAAGATAAATAGGTTTATTTTCTTGTTTCACCGCATGGGCGATCAACCAAATTTGCGCCAAAGAAATCTAAAACTGAATATTTAAGCTTTGACGTTCAATATGTCACATACCTTGCTGTTTCAGGGGGACATTGCGAACACGAGGCACAATATTTTTAAAAATATGAAAGTGTTTATTTATAGGACAAAACGGTCGTCGGTGCAAAACAACCCTCACAGGCCAGAGCGCCAGGGTGGGGGGAGGGGGAGGGGGGAGGCGCCGCGGCGCGTCCGGTGGACCGGCGCCACTAACGGCGCGGAATCCAGACAAACCGGGACACAAATCGAAGAGTCAAAAGTATAGTTTTATAGTCATTCTGAACATTAGAAACAGCGGGAATTTTTATCGCAACCGGTGAAAATAACTGCAAGTCCTGTGTGTTATCTGATCTAAATGAACCTGATATCTATTGATTGATTGAGAATCATCCTAGTACACGGTTTCAGTTTCAGTGCCGATAAATTGGAGTTTATTAACTAAATAACTTTTATAACAGCTTGCATCAAAACATATTTAATGGTAAAATTATTTGCAGAGTTTAAAAATAAGATGACAAAAATACAATACTCAATTTTGTATGAAGGCCTTTATCGTTACTTACCTCGTTAGATACATAAAAATAACTGTTCTGAGGTAATTGATTGAGACTACATTTAAATATATAATTTCATGGTTACGTTATTAGAAGAATAAAAAGAAAAATAAAGTAAAGTAAATTAAAGTAAAAAGTATATACATATATGAACAAACAAAAAGTGTAAATAAGTAAATTAATATATAGTCTAAGAACAAAAGTATAGACAGAGTAAATGTCATTAATGACTGACTGATCATTTTAAACAAAACATTTAAAATTAATTTCTTAATAAAATTTAATAACTTACCTGATAATAAAACATATAAAGAAGGTAATGATTTAAAAAAATGTATTTATCATGATAAATTATTTTTCCTCTCCATTCTACGTAAAATTAAGAAGAAAGTTTGTCGTTTCGAGTGCATTCGATCATCTTTCATTACTCGCTAAATTACTATTTCTCTCTTCTTCGTTGACTATAGTTTTACTATGTCTGTCTTACTGGAAAAATCTGTAACGGTTAATGGTTCCCTGACGATTGATCCCCCCACAGTTTATCTCTTACACATTGATCCCCCCGGATAATTGTTCGCCCAAAGTTTCTTTTTTATTTTCGTACACACCAGCATCCTTAAATTTATAGATATACTATGTTGAAATAGGATGGGAGCAAATTTTGTTCGAGTACGAAATTCCTTAAAATTTCAGATTATTAAGAATGTCTTCAAATTAATACTTATATTTACGCTCATGTCCGAATGTGCGATATTTACATGCTTATCAAAAATCAAATTTTAAATTATATTAAAGAAAACATTCTTATTATGAAGTTGCAATTTTAGAACGCACCTTTCTCGGATATATAGGGGATCCGTGTTCGCGTGCCGGTAGCAGCCAGATATTTTTTAGTTGATTTGATTTTTCTGTACGACTTTTCTAATTGATTAATAAATTTGGTTTTGACAACTTTCTAATGCTCACATACGTCGAGGAGTACCACGTTTGATGTGATGGAGTCATTGACGTTTGAACCTACGCGCTCTTGACTTGCGATGATTTATATCTCGTCAAATTTTATTTTTCAATGTTTTTTAATTATTTTATAGTGCACCCACAATTCATTTCTACTTTCTAGTGTTCCTAATTATACAGTCATAAAAAATTGTATTTTTATTCTTATTTTTAGTTTTGAAATATACAATTTCACACAAGGACTCTCTATTATAGTCTAACGACGTGTTAATAATCTATATGTTCAAAAAATTATATTTATTCAGTAATTAAGATTCTAAAACATAACACATATTCAGAAATTTCTCATACAAGTAATGAAATTTATCACAAAGTTATATTTTAGTTATCATACATCCGTCTATCTGCTTGGTAAATAAGCACATAACATATTTTATTCGCCTTAGGGCAGACTATATTTGAAAAAATATTTCACCCAGAAAACGGTGAGATATTAAAATATATCCCTACATATTAATACTGGAAATTGATAAAGCATTGAGTGCCAAAAAAAAAATTATGATGAGTACGCAGATAAGTGCTATATGTGTAAACTTCCCAGTTATATGGGAATGCATATCGCACAAGTAATAAGTCCCACTTCATTTTTTTTATAAATAAGGCACTAAACTACATGAGTATTTTGCAGTTTTTAGTATTAAAATGGCTAACTTACGTGACCTACCGTCATGCGGTAGTGTTGAAAATATAAATGAAAATTTTTTTTAAATAGCACAAAATAGCAAAGAGAGAAAAAGACTATGTTCAGTTTTAACCTTATCTTAAAATGAACATTCTGACACTTAGTGTTTTATTAATTTGCAGTATTTATGTATGGGTTTTATTTAATATAATCAATATTAGATACAACTTTTCATATTTACTATAGTGTCGCTTATTCTGGAACACCGCTACGATAAAAGTTTTTATTTATTGTATTACATTAAAACTTTCCAACCACTTGGCCATTTGAACGTCAGAATTTTATTTCCCTCTTGTGAAATGCTAGAGTTTTTGATATCAACTACATATATTACATTTTACCCTTTTTAAAAAACTTTTTTTACGAAGAGTTACTTTACTTAATTTATTTTATTCCATAGTGAAGACGAAGTGATTTTTGTCACGGAAGAAAAATAATATTAGTATTCATCGAGGTATATTGTAGATATAACATATATTCTAATTTCTTTTTTTTTCCATGGTTTCCTTGAAAAATTTGGACATTTACCCTCAAAATATTCTATATATAATGAAAAATTAAAACTAATTATCGTTTTATTTATTAAACAAAGTCGCTGGACACGAATTCAAACTGAGCGCATGTACACCAATTTTGTTATTCGCTCAAATTATCACTCTTGAATAACTTCTCTCTGATATACCTACTGATGCACGTTGGTTAAATCGCAGACTCTAAGGAATCGAAAAAAAAAAATCGCGCGCGGGAGACTTCTTGTCCAAGATTCGAGGCGAAGACAAGTCTTCTCTCTCTCTCTTGAGCCACAATGTGGATATAAAAATACCTACTCAAGATAGTATATTTGCATGCCATGTTTTATGATCAAAAAATGTGTGCTATATCTAATGAGCAAATGTATGTAGACACTAAATTTCCACTTTCCCACATTCTTGCAAAATTACGTATTTTCATTTCTCGTCAATATTCTTAAAAGATGCAATGGATCGTCACCGAACATAATAATACAAAATAATAAGTAATTTACGCCAAACTAAGCATTGTACTATACATATGTCAAGTTATTTTGTCACTACTTTAGTTTTGAGAAGGGTGGTCTAACCTACGGTCAGGTGTAAATAATTACGCATGCTCCTCTCAAAACTATAGAAGTGGCAAATTAACTCATCTGGCGTGCACTACATGGATTTATTAGTTTAGTATAAATGAAAACCAAGTTGCTACACAAAGTAACCGCCATGCCAAATAATAATAAGATTATATTTCTCGAAGCATTAAAATTTCAATGACTTAACAAGGTGTTCAGAACATGCCAATATCACAAAAAAATACTAATATCATTACAAAAATATTAAACAGAGTAGAATCAGATTCAAAAGTAATACACCCGTAAAATACAGAGCAATTCAATAAATTACCACGGCTTAGTTAAAATTATCCCATATATTGTACGTGCTTCCATTATCATAAATTACTGACATTTTTTGGTCCTGAGTTATGACTTCATAAATATTATTTTTCCAACGCCATCGGATTTTAAAAAGTATTTAGAAGGTCAGCGGTAGAAAATCTGCGAGCGATTATAGTGTTAATGTTGCGTACATAAAGTTAAATTGCACCGTAAATTTTAAATCTTATTTCTGGGCGTATCCATTATATTCGTTCTAAATTTTCCATATATTAAATATATCGATTGTTTGATTAATAAAATAGACCCTCAATTTTCGTACACGTGGATATACATCCAAATTTTTTTATACTCGTCCTGCTTGTGCCGAGGTAATTAATAAATTAATTAATTAACTCCGAGAATTAAATAAAAACTCTTAACAATGTTTGTCTCATCCAACATGTAAATTTCTGATTAAAATTTAATTACGTATTTACGCCTACAATATGTATATTTACGCCATTACGACAAATTTCTCGTCATCGTCATAACATTAAAGTATTAATAAGTAGCGGTTAATACGTAATTAAATGTATTTACGATGATTTCCAACGATGATACAAAATACGTTGGCAAAATTGGCAATTGGAAACGGATTATACCACTTTTAGTTAGTTTCTATAAATTCGTTTACTATTCGTCTTTTTTGATATTGATTCTTGAAGATCCAGTGTATAAATAATCTCAATACCAAGAATATTTCATTTCTAAAACAAGAACTAATCAACTAAAGCTAATTTGTTAAAATCTTCATGAACATGCTCAGTTTATAAGTAAAATTGAGTTATATATAACAAATTTCTTCGCATGATTCGTTCTGTAACGCTGATAAAGTTGCGTGTCACATAATTAAACATCGTCGACCTTGGAACCCAAAGGATTTAGCGGTGATTTATATACCTTTTATAATCTCCTCGATTTATAATTTCTGTAATGTATCCGGATGAACGTCGGAATGAATGAAAGAAACAGAAAAAGAGAGTGAATATGGATAAAAAGGGATGCGCTATCTTGGCGCGTCCACTTAGCAAGCAAACAGCACGAGAGCACCTATTACTTAAGCTACCTGTAAAGCAATAGTGGCAAGTCAGTAAATATTCTTCAAATGGGAGACCGACCTTATATCTGATTTCCAAATCCCAATATCGTCTCCTCCTTAGGCCCGGTTGTTTCAAGTTAGATTAAAATACATGTTCTACATGTTATAGTATAGTGTTATGTTATAGTGTAGTAGGTATTCGTAAATTGTGGAGATACACGTCATAGTAATGTGAACAGGTGACGGCCTTCCGATTGGCCGAGTTAATAGTGTTGTCATGCAGCCGGCAGTTGATTCGCCGGGGATGTCGTCACCGACGGCCAATGAACGGATCGGTTGGTGTCGACATCTTTTGGCTTTTAAGGCGCGTCGTCGCTACGACGGGCGTCCAGATTCCTCGGGAGTAATATTGTACCTAGTTGCTGTCAGTCGTACATATAAATAAAGTAAAGTTGCATCTCTGTCACTCAAAGTATTACTAACTAATTATTACCCTCCTGACCCAGTACGAGTACATCACAGTTTAAAGGATAAACGGATCGTCTGATTGGTGGAAAACGCAAAAATCTACGCTTTAAACGGACGTTTACTTTAATCCAACTTGAAACAACCGGCCATTGGATAGAAAGACGAGAATATTACAGCTTCCAGCAAAAAAAATGTTCACTTTAAGAGGGTATGTTTACTCTAAGGCTGGCGGCAGTGAGTGCAACGGAAGAGGAGCCGGAAGCCAGTAATCTCGTAAACCACAGCGCGCGTGGCGATACCTGTATTCCCCACCCTTAAGGTCGTACATCGTTGAGCGCTTTCACACACTTCCGCATCACGTTTCCGCAGACAGCTGACCTCTGTGTTGTGCATTACAAAAGTTACGTTAATTGTGACGTAGTTTGCATGCTACATGATCTCCATAACTGTTTCCATTTGAAACATTGTTATTTCGTAGAGAAGGTGTCTTTGGAAATATAAAAATTAAAAATTATAAGAACAGGAAAGCATCGAATTTGCCGACATCGATTTAACAGATTTAAGGGAAAAGATTTCCAGTCCCCGTCATGTGTGAAAATTAACATTCTCCGTCTAGTTTATAAGTAAATTAACAATTTTTCCTATCAATTAGCTGATATTTTAAGCAAATTTTAGCGTGCAGGATATATGTCGAAAAAAACTGCAGAAATAAATATGGCATAACTACAAATATATCGAGGGTATACTGACAGAAGGCATTAAGTCAGAAAATCAAGTTTTGAGATTATCGCATTTCAAAGATATAAAATCTTTGAAGTAGTCAAACTCTTAGAATATATAGAACTATCTTTTGGACATCCACATTAGAACATTTGAAGTCAACGAGTTAGATGCATACGAAAAAAATACTTAACAAATGTAACAAATGACTTAATACATTCTGTTAGAAGCTATTTCGATAGTCATATTGAAAAAAAAGACAAATTATTTATTATAATTTTTTTATCGATTTAGTAAACAATCGTTTATTATTATTAGTCAATCAAACTAACAAGTACTTCGTGTATCGAAAATAGCACCGGAGTTAAAATGAAAAATCAACGCGAAAAAAATCATCATCGAGAAAAAAACAAATATTCGCCATATTAGTATAAACGATTAATATTAGCTTTCTAGGGTTAACAATTCAAGAGAGATTAAGACAACTATATTAAACCACTGAGCCGGGAGAGACGCAGTTGTAACAGCGGTTACGCCTGTTGGAACGGTTATCTCTGTCACTGTTTAGGATTTGTCCCATTTAACACGAGTTCACTGATGTAAATACCAAAATTTATATCCATGAGAAGCGCTTCGGTAAAATATGTGTGTATTAATTTTATTACATAGTTTTCATACAATATATTACATGAATTTATATTTGCAATTATACTAGATATATTCTACATAAAAATTATGAATCTGGAAATAAATTCACAAAATAAAGCAAATTACAACGTAGAATAATGAAGTAAATTTTTAAAGGAACAAATGTAGGTAATATATGTCGTAATAAAAACAAAATATGGGGTTATTTGAACATTTAATGTGTTCAATTTAAGGTGAACGAAAAATGGCCGAAAAAAAAATCATTATTAAAAATCAACGTTTCTTTTTTAAGAAATATCATTTTCATTCAAGTTTTTTAAGTATATTTAAAAATAATAATTTATCATTGAATTTTGAACTAGTGTCTGTTCCAAAGTGTCAGTTCATGTTCTTAAATTTACGCATACGCGTAATTTGACTGGTCCATAAGTAATTAATTAGAAACTGATGTGTTTACTTGTAATCTGTTTATTTTACGTTAATTCGTCCTGCTTGATTTATAATTAAAAAATTATATAAAATAACAAAAAAAAAATAAACGATATTATACAAAACGAAATTAAAAAAATTGGAAAAATGTAGAGGAGAATACCTTTTATTGAGGACGGTAAAGCTCATATGCCAAAAATATCTGGGTCATATCCTCCGGCACAACATTTGTAAACCACAGCGCTAAAAAGAAAGATAGAAGAAAGAAGAAGAAGTAAGGGACGAAAGAAAGAAAGAAAAGAAAAAAGAAAAAAAAAGTCCGAAGAAAACCTTCATCAGCTAGTTGCTAGAGTGGCACAGAATAGGGATCGATGGAGAGAGGTACAAGGGATACTGCCTCATATGTAAGAAAAACATTTGTCAATATCAATTATTATAAACCGACTAAATCGACAATACACCGAGCTATGTACCTTACGAAAGACGATATGTACCTTAAGAAATAATAGGTTACAAAAAAAAATTCAAATTATGGAAAGATATCGTAATTTTATCAAATGAATAATATCAAAGCAATAAATTAATGAAATTACGTCGATCATGTTTTGCAGCGTGATATAACAAATCTTTTAACGAATCGTCTGTAATCTATCTAGAGGAAATGCACATAATCGAGGATGTCTTAATATTCTAGACGTTTTAATTTAAATTGGAAAAAACAATTTAAATTGGTAAAAACACCGGAAACCGGCAGAACACACGGAAATATGCGGGAAAGTTTCAGAAATTGAGAACCCCATATAAACGGCAACAGCGTCTCACGTAAACTCAGTCGATTACGACAGCCAATGAAAATCACAGAGAGCAAAACGGGCGAGCGGCAGATAACATATTCCATAACGAATATAAAGTGTTTCACAGTTGTAGTGTGGTCATGACGCTCGCCTAGTCATCTGATGGTCGGTGGTTCGAGTCCCATTCCAGGATAGCAACAAGTTAGTCCTATTTTCATAGCACAAGCATATATTTCATTATACAAGCTTATTTTAAGAAAAGTAAGAATATTGATGTAACATGCATTCCGCCTTCGTATCTCGTTATTTTTTAAAAAAAGAAGCACTTACAAATAGTGTTCTAGCTAAAGTTTGTGTCCAGTGACTTTGTTAACTTAATTGATTTTAATTGTTTGATTTCATCTCCCAACACCGCAATTTCACGATAGTTTTTATTCGTCTCTGTTGTAATTGTTAATTCGAAAACCGTTTAAATAAATAAATAAAATAATAAATGGGTAGGAATAACAAGAACAAAATATCTGTGTCCACCAAGTGAAGTTTCGTAAATTGTTTTCATACATCAATATCCTAAGGAGAAAAAGAAACGCTGCTTCAAATATATTGTAGATGGATGGCCAAAGAGTTATAACGTATAGAATCCCTCGTAATATGTCAATAACAACAAAAAGATCGTAAATACTGAAAATAAAATAATCTTCTCGAAAGACCAACGTATCGCGTATATAAAATCGGACCGACAGCTGCGCAGATTGGCTTTATTTTGACATTTCTATTGGAGCGAAATCAGCCGCGAAACGACGGCTGGGGTGGCCAGTCGTAAGATAATCGGAGCGAAGTATCTAACTGGCGATTAAAAATAAGTGCGACTACTTACGTGTGATATTCAAATGGAATGTTCTAGCAAGTGATATATTAGGTCCTTACATATGAAAATGGCGTTTAGTATGGGAGGAACATAAAGCCGATTTTTTTTTATTATAATAGTTTTATTTAATCAAAGTATGTATTATTGCTATCCATGCACTTTTGCCATCTCATAGGTAGTTCATCGATCCCTTTACTAAAAAAACCATTCGGACGGGAATCAATAAAATCTTTGAAGGCGGTTTGTACTGCCCCATCGGAGTTGAATTTTTTCCTTTGCAAGAAGTTATCCAAATTTCGAAAAAAATGGTAATCTGTTGGGGCAAGGTCCGGAGAGTACGGTGGATGTCTTAGACATTCCAATTGAAGCTCCTCTAATTTGGTAGCCGTCTGTTGTGCAGTGTGTGGTCTAGCGTTATCATGAAGCAGCAGTGGCCTAGAGCGATTAACCAGCCTCGGGTTGTTTAGCCTCTTTCTTTTCCATCATGGGGTTTGCAGTTGCTGACAATAGACATCTGCCGTAATCGTCTAGCCAGATTTAAGATTTAAAAATCCCTTCATTATTGTGGCCGGTTGAGTAATGCAACGCAGCAGGCTCAACGCGCGTTTGTGTGATTTGCTTCACTCAATTCGTGGGTACCCACCTTTCAAGCTTTTTCACCTTACCAATTTGCTTCAAGTGGATTAAAACAATTTTATCACTAACACCGCAGCCTGCAGCTAACTCGGATGTGGTTTGCGATGGATCCGCTTTCACAATAGCCTTCAATTCTTCATTATCAACTTTGGTCTCCGGCCGTCCACGGGGCTTGTTCTGCAGGTCGAAATTTCCAGAACGAAAACGTTGGAACCAAAAACGCACCGTGTTTTCTTTTGCGGCACCGTCGCCATACACATCATTAATCCTTCGAGCCGTTTCTGCAGCACTGGTGCCACGGTGGAACTCGTACTCGTAAATGACGCGATATTTCAAGTTTTTCATTTTGTAAACTGAGTGACGCAAAGAAAAAAACAATTGAGGAAAAAACAAATGAATTATAATTTTCAAAACACAAATACATGAGTAAATAGCTGTATAAATTTGGATTTGGAATTCCTAACCAAAGAGAAGATATTTGAGATCAAATTTGCCAGTACGGCAAAACATCAATTTCATATGTAAGGACCTAATATAAAGTATTACCCGATGATAATGCAGTGTTTATAGACGAGTGATTAATTGTGAATTAGTTGGAATTCAAGAATAGAGTATTGATTGAATTCTTGTTGTGATTTTGTAAATTTAATAAAATTATTATTATTAATCACTAATTGATTTATAGTGCTTTCATTTGTCTTCCGCAGCTACGACTCGTGGTAATATTTTATTAATGAAATAATATAAATTCGTAAAATACCATTATTATAACACTTAGGTTAAACACGTGGTTTAAGAATACCGAAATATTGGTATTGATCCAGCGAATTTTCGCGAATATTCGAGAACCCCTAAAAAAGAAAATCATTACGACAAAGAGAGTGACATTTATAAATGAACCGAAACGGAATTCGGTCTGTCGAGTGTCGCGATGAATTCGAATCGTATTAATCAAAAACAATTTTCCCATTATTATACAATGATTTCCGCGAGGCCTCCCCCGCCCCGGCGAGACGTAACGACCCGCCCTCGCCGGGTGTGAACCGGCACCTGCTCCCCGGCGAAGAGCGAAAGGCTCCCATAAAGAATGAGTCATCCCAAGTTTGTCCACGTACGCGAAACTTTCGAGGGAAAAGTACAAAGCGTGACTTTTGATACAGAGAATAGCCTTTGGTGGCGTGTACCTACCCGTGCGCGACTTTAAAAAACTTCCGCTATAAAAAAGGGGCAAAAAAAATTGGAGTAACGCCAAGGGTGTCAACGCTGAATCTCAGAAAGTAGGGTTATCAATCCGGTCGTTATGCTGAGCGAAACGCAGCTGATAGCGGAAAAGTACGATATTCAAATGCTTGAATACCACTAAAGTATTGTGAGAAAATAAATAGTCGCACGGGTGTTCCATGCTCGCATTAATGTCTACTAGAGTAGGAGCCAGCGACCGCCAAACACACCTTATAGTATCAAACCTGAAATATTTTCTCTACATGTACACTATAGTAGATAAGAAGATTTGTGACATTTGAGTATTGACAGATAACAGGTACAAAAATGTGTAACTTTTAAATTAAACAATGAAACACGGTGTTTTTTTTAACATAAAAGTTAAATATAACATTACGCACGGTGTACATAACCAACAATATGGGTCAACTCACGTTGAGTGCATTGTTGTATTACTGTCTAGCGTGAAGCGGTCATACAACGTTGTCTCTCGCATAGATTACGCCGCACACTGATGAGCATCGGTGAACAATCTATTCGTGAAGTGCCATGACCAAAAAATCCACGCATAATGATATAAATATTGACATTTGACAGACCAGTTGACATGTAGTAAGTTTTGTCTATTTTGATTTAGGCTATTATGAAGCCTTTATTTTTTGAGAAGAGGCGGAAATGGTAGTGTATAAATAATCCTTATAGTATCAAACCTGAAATATTTTCTCTACATGTACACTATAGTAGATAAGAAGATTTGTGACATTTGAGTATTGACAGATAACAGGTACAAAAATGTGTAACTTTTAAATTAAACAATGAAACACGGTGTTTTTTTTAACATAAAAGTTAAATATAACATTACGCACGGTGTACATAACCAACAATATGGGTCAACTCACGTTGAGTGCATTGTTGTATTACTGTCTAGCGTGAAGCGGTCATACAACGTTGTCTTCTCGCATAGATTACGCCGCACACTGATGAGCATCGGTGAACAATCTATTCGTGAAGTGCCATGACCAAAAAATCCACGCATAATGATATAAATATTGACATTTGACAGACCAGTTGACATGTAGTAAGTTTTGTCTATTTTGATTTAGGCTATTATGAAGCCTTTATTTTTTGAGAAGAGGCGGAAATGGTAGTGTATAAATAATCCAATTAGGAATGAAAAATTAGGCCAATGTAACCATAAAAAATATTTTGTTATGTACATCAAAAAGAATATTGCTTAATATTCCAATTTAAAAATATAGAGGTATCATTTACCAGAGTCGAAAATATTATATAATGTGAAAGACTTTAGATGGCACTAGCACAGTCCCTTCGATTATTATGAAATAAACTGATTTTAAAAATATGTACAACTTTAAAAAAATTTATATTATGTGAATGTTCTTGCGCTGGAAATGGTGAACGATACATTATGTATAATTACCTAAGCCAGCTCATGCAGGTGGTAAGCCCTGGACCGTCCTTTAAAGATTTCCGTACACATTTTCGTCTATTCCATACAAGTTTTCGGAGGAGCTCGTAACCGCTAAGAGATGCGTTCCCAGGTGGCGGATAGGGGAAAGCTCAGCAGAAATGGAGGGTAGGAGGGAAATAAAATACCTCTCGCAGACCAACAAGCATAGGCAGTAACGTCTGACCAATAATCGGCCGCTACAAGCAGCGACTGTTCCCTATTTTAAGGGCTGATTTCAAAACTCACCAACCCGTCTGGCAAGCGTGGTGATTTAATGCCCAACCCCTTCTAAATGAAATGAATTCCAAAACAAGACTACCCCAGGTAAGTAGAACACACATAACATTAGAACAAGAACTTAAGTAATATAAAAACATTAAAAATTCGAAAAATCCAAAATTATACTATAATTATTAATTTTTTTAACGAAAATTTGACAGATCTTCTTGATCGTTGCCATGTGTCTGCTTGCGAAGTTTCAGCTCGATTGGATCACGGGAAAAGGGTTAATCGATCCAAAGTTTTTTCGACGGCAAGCCGGCAAGCAAGCAAGCAGACGCCACGAGTTAATATAAAGGGAGTAAAAATGGGATGTGCTAGGCATGTGTGAGACAAGGCAGAGAGGAGAAGAAACAATAACTTTACCATCTGGACACCTCTTCTATAGAAACTGAATTAGCAATCTTAATACACTTTTCCCGTGTAAACAGCTTGGTCTATGTGAGACTTCAGTAAATTAATCTTAATATACTATGAATATTTTTAGAAATATGATATCGAAACATAGACATTAGACCCGCACGTATTCTACCTACCCGATGCTATTCGACGTGGCGTTATTGATGTGCACTTTTGATCTAATTTAGTCGGGCCATTTTTGGCACAGTTAATTAGATACTGTAGGGCGCGGCATAAAGCCATTAGCCGTTGCATAATTCGGTTACCGTTGAAAATACAGTCGACAAACTACCCGATTCGCTTGAAAATCAATACACGATAAATTTAACGGGAGTAAATTTCAAAATCAAAACACTCAATTGGCCAAATCAATCGAATATCGGAGGCTTGAAAGGCCATTACAACGTTATATTTACAAAGACTTGCCAAAATAATCGTATTTGCGGAAAGCTTTTGAAAAAATTTTAAAAAATAAGTTAACTAAATATTATACTAAACTGCGAGCCTGAAATTTAGGTGGAAATTATAATGAGGTGATTTTTTATTGACACTTACGATGGAATAAAAAAAAAAATATTTTACTAAAAAAAATTGAGAAAATTAACCCATAAAAACATAATTTTCATTATAAATTCTTTGTATGCGAGGTCTCGGTTTTCACTTTATTATAATTTTGTTTTCTTGACTAAGGGATTCATTGCATCGGTACCTACTCAGTTAAATTGAAGATAATCAAGAAAAATCATTTCTTCAGTGTTTGTATTGTTATATTAATTTTATCATTGGCATTTTGATACGACGGAAACTTTTACAAAATAACAACTAGCTTGTTTTGTTATAATTCTTTTGCCATCTCCTATCGGAGGTCGGCGATCATTCTGACGATTACGATTTTATTTACCGCCGCACGGAACAACTCAGTCGAGTTACACTTATACCAGTCCCTCAAGTAACGCAGCCATGAGACGTGGCGTATCCTACGCTTCTATTTTTTCCTGGATGATGAGTTGGTTTAGACTATATTTTGGTCCTCTCGTAATATGTCCGAGACACACCAGCTTTTTAGCACTTCTCGGTCTTTTTCCACACGCCGGAATTCGTCATTCGTCACTCTACCCACCCAGAAAACATTCAATATGCGTCTATAGATCCACATCTCCAAAGCCTCGACTTTGCGGATTAGTTCTTGCTTAAGTGGCCATACCTACACCTCATATAAGAGAATGGCAAAAGTATAACACGGAACCGAATTTTGTTTTGTAACAACATTTAATAATCAGATAAGTGTCCACGATTTAAATAATTTTAGAATAGTACCAGAAAGAAGGTATTTTCCCGATCATCTGAGATATATTTGGATTTTTTGTGTGCATGTGTATATGTGCGACCCCAAATGAGTTCTATGAGGATCAAAACAATATTCATATTCATATACAATTTCAACAACATACACGAAGTGAGTTGTTACAAACTTATGACAGGTTTAACTATAATACGAATTCTGTTTTGTAAATTAGGAATTCTCTATCATTCCCTTAACCACAAATAGACCAAAGTTTCTACTAAATCGAAATTCAAGTAAAACGCCATCTAGAGTACCTTTATAGTAAAGACTGATCACTTCCATTCTTACGTCTGTCTGATCATTCTTATACTGGTAACAAACAGGGTGTCTGGTAGCTAGAATAAAAAATTGTAGAAAAGCCTTCTTCTATTCATTCATCTTAAAAATAAAATATTCCTCACACTTTGGGTGAATAATGTTCACCGTTACGGAAATAAACAAAAATAAATTTTCCTTTTTTTTCAATATTTTTGATTAATTTTCTGTTAAACGTTGTACAGTCATTTATATTGAATATTATAAATTCATTTCCTTTAAAAAAAAGTCTAATAAAATATCAAAAACCTTACAAAAAATATATTTTTAAAATTTCTGCAAGGCTTTTATCACTTTATTTGACAGGTATCAAAGCGAATGAATTTTTAATATTCGATAAAAATTACTCCTATATAGTCTAACGTTTAACAGAAGATAAGGAATATTTAGAAAAAAAATGAAAAATTTGATGATGCTTATCTTCGTAACTGTTGACATTTTACCCAAAGTGTAAATAAAATTTTCTTTTCAAAATTGAATGATGAAGACTCCTGCAAAGTTGTGGGTACTAGCTACTCTTTATATGTAAATGTAAAAATTGACTACGTAGACGACAAAGCAAATATTATCTTTGAGACGGGTTTAAAACGAGACGCCGCAATCTCATAATATTGTTACGGATCGGGTAGAGTACGTCCAACGACTTTCCCATCTGACATTTAGCTGATATTTATAAGTGGAAATATATTGTCCTTTTACGTACCTGATATTCAAAGGCCGCCTTAATGGAAATGTCAAGCGGAAAATCGGCAAAGAATCTTGTCATAACTCACCTGAAAAGATGGAAAAACAAACGATAATATTTTATTTAATACGAAAGAGGAAACAATATTGTTGACGTTTGGGGTATGTTACAGAAAACAAGAAACATAAATCAGAGAAAATATTCAGGTAGATGGTTGATGTTTTCGTTGAACATAAGGTTATCATCAAGAACCTGGTCACCAAAGTACGAAGTCTGTGGACTTTCTTTGTATTTTTGCTACTAGCAAAAATACAAAATTTTCTAAATCTTTGACATATCGAAAAGGTCTAAGTGATTCGCTCGATACATACGACAAGTAACTCGAAAATTTTCTCCGTAACTCTCTAGAAAAAATACGAAAAACTACAGACCTCAAGACACTCGACACTCGTAATACACGCTCACCATAGAAAATTATATTTTAACGGGAACTACTAATTGTAAATGCACGACGTTGATTTCGGAACCTAAACACTCATCTTATAACTTATTCATTTACACATTTCTCAAATGTTTTTGTTGATTTGCGATAATCGATTTTGATGTAAACATTTTTTATATTTATTTTATAATAAATGTGTAATGTGTATATTTATACTTTGTACTCTAATGTCTATCTAGGACCATCCATGAGGGTCAATAGCAACCTTTTGAATGTCCGATTATTAAAAAATTAAATAATTAAATATACAGATTCAAGAAATGTTGCCTGCCTTGTGGAACATGAAGGAAGATGTCGACCTATCGTGCAGAGAATTTTACATACATCAAATCGAGGATCTACAATCTACGGATGTCTCTTTAGTTGTCAGTTTTTGCGACTGGTTCAATTCGCACTTACTCGCGTTCAAATGGTTCTACATTTCGTTGTTCTTTGGCGGATGAGCTGTGAGAAGTGATGCGCTATGTCTTATATCAAAGAAGTACTTCCAACTTATGTTAGTCAAAGAAGTATAACGTATTCAAATCAATGTACTATTTTTTGTCGTTATGAATAGCAATATTTTTTCTAATTCCTAAAACTTTTTATTTATCCAACTATAATCCTACGTCATTTGTAATAATATCGTGCGAAAAATACTGTAGCGTTGTAGGTCATAAGTATATTGAACAATTTACGGAAGTTGGAACCCTGGAAGAAAGAGAACATTATGGCTGAAAAACCTGAGACTGGTTTGACCAGTCTACTATAGACCTACTATAGAGTCCACGACGCAATAAATAAAACAATGATAGTCAACGTAGGAACAAACGTCCGTTGAACGGATAGGACACAAAAAGATTTATATGTAAATATTCAATAAATTGGCTTTTATCTTTGACATGCTGAACAAGATATTGACTGTTCGATCTAATTGCTGGGAGACGGAAAGTTACTCACGTGGTGTGTTTGATAGTAGAAAAACTAGTGAAACATGCACTCATATATCATCACTGTTTTTAACATCAGTTTCCTTGAGGGCGGGGTAAGGTTTTTAACTTTTATTTTTGCATTTTATTTTTAATTTTTTAAATGAATGTATAACATCGCAAGAATATTGTGTCAAAATTTCAAGTCAATCGGAGCAAAATTGACGAAATTATGAACATTTGAGCGATACTCAGACTGATTTTCTATACCTGCTCGGGCAGCTAAGAGACGCGCTCACCTGAGGACTACCGGACGTGCTATTGTATTGGAAGAGTTTTGCGTAGACAAGAACAAAAAGATGCTGATGATGAAAGCTCTTTGCTGTGTGAACATGGCATCGACGATTATGTGTAAGTATAAAATAAGTGTTGAGTTTTATTTTGAATTTTACAATGTGCAAAACTTTAAAGCGTTTTCCCCACATCTCACGTTTTCAAAGTCGGTGTCCATCATAACTTCAAAACTACTGCACCGATCCTTTTGAAATTTTGAACACTATTTTTGTACATAATTTACGAGGCAACGCTGGAGACTTTTTTCAAATTTGTTATTAATTTTTATTTTTTAATAACAAATTAGTCGATATTTTTCGCAAAAAATCGCGTTTTTCCCTTCAAAGTGTTCCAAAAAATTGAAAAATTGAAATTTCAAAAAACCCTCCCAGCGTTACCTGGGAAAACCTATGATCTAACGAATGAACTTTGATTTTTTGATTTCAGATGATCTAGCACCAAGTTATGATGGACACCGCAATTCTACTTTTTTCCGAGACACGTCCGAATAATTGCTGCCATTGCCGTATTTTTTAATATTTCGTCTTGAAAGTTTTACACAATATTCTTCAAATGTCATACTTTAATGTATCATTAGTTACAATAAAGAGATTTTAACTGTGTCGTCACAAAAAATTCACAAAAACATGCCTTTTTTTGTACGAATTAACCTTACCCCCCCCCCTTAATATAATAAATAAATAAAAACAATCCATCAATACCATTCTTGATGGATGGAGTTAAGTAATAAATTTTCCCAATTAGCATAACCGCGGATACGACACCGGAAAATCTTCAACCCTCCAAGTCATAATTTTCTGGTTTCCCTCATTACGCATTCATCCCCCGGCGTCGCCAAAATTTTCAGCTTTAATCGATTTTCAAAAGTCACCCCCGCCCCCGTCTTAACAGTTCATTTCCGTTGGCCAGGTGCCGTAATAAGGGTTGAATTTTAATGAGAGTCAAAATTATAAATGAAATCGCGAAAGGATCCGCACTGGGTCATATAAAACTGGAAGCCTTGCTATTACGCAATTTACGTTGCGTTAATTTTATTTTATAGGGGTTGTTATAATTTGTGGTGGAAATTCCTCATTTTAAGGAAACAACAATCACGTTGCTGTTAGGAACTACCGTTGCTATTTTAATATCAGTGGTTCGGCACTACAGCTAAAGATAGCACTGGGCTTTTATTTGAACGAACGAGCAATTTATCTATCACGGACATCGCAATGCGTTTAATTAAATTAGCTATGCAAATAAATACCCGGTTCGTTCGGGGTCCGTAGTTTTGTTACAGAAACTCCCAATACACATAAATAACAATTAAAGGGTCCACGGAAAGGAGGTGCCAGGTTCGTTTTATTGGTAATGTGAGATTTTGATGTAGTTATATTGTATTTTGTGTGCCCGACAAGCAGGCCGAACGTAAAAAGAGTCCAGTTTTGAGTTATGGCGGTTTGAAAATATCGCAAACGGAAAAAGAAAAATTCCATGAATTATTTTATGAGAAAAATTTAAAAATTGGATTATAAGTGGTATTTTTGTATTGGCAATCTTATATTCTTAAAATGAACATTTCAAAATTATTTCTTTCATATTTTAATTCTAAGATAAAGACAATTGAATGAATAAACAACATAATTTGTATTTATTTATTCGTGGGAAACTAACAGTACATATAAAAATCAGATTACACATGATTATTGAAAGTATGGAGATCGTCTTACAAGTTTCCACAGAATAAACATGTTATGTACTAACGTATAGCAACAATAACTTAAGTTATACAAAAAAAATGAAAGTTTTAAGTGACGAACAATCTATGAAAATCAAAGAATTAAAGGTAAAACGGGAATAAGGAATGGATAGGAAAGGTCAGATCTACTTAGTAAGAAGAAGAGATAAAAAGAAAAAGAAGTGCAAAAGATATAGGTATGTATAGCATAAAGATATCTGACCAATACATCTGCATATACTCGTACATATACGGGGTCTGGAGAAAAGAAAAAAATGAATTAAAGAAAGATACAAGATAAAAATTACATATACGAAGTCTGGACAAAAGTAAGAAGATGGATTAAAAAATTGGAAGAAAGATCAGTCTGCCAAATTTAAATTGACTCGAAAAGTTGACCTTCCATTTTTAATTTCTAACATGAAAATTAAATTCAAACTAGTAATTTTGATTTTATATTCAGGGGACTCAAAGGATTTCATTTTATTTTATCCATTAATTTCATTACATGTAGTGAAATCTGACAATATAGCTTATAACATCTGTGATATTACATCTCGTGTAACTAAAATTTATAACATAACTCTTAATTTTGTTTCCTAAAGTATTTTTAATTTCTTATCCATAAAATAGTATTTCTGTAAAACATTATTTTCCTAACCGTCACAAAATGTCTTCATATTGTATTTTAGTACCATAAAGCCATTAACTGTTGATAATCTCTAAGCTCAAAAGTAAAATAAGATACACAATTCATTAGTATTAAAAAAATAAATTAAATAAGGAGAAAAAAATTTAAATATGTAAAACTTAAAAATACATATTTAAATTGGTATAAATCTAGTCTCATAAAATAAATCCAAAATTTACGTTAACAAATTACTATGACTGAAATTTAACCTGTCTACTAAGTGCGCGTGTAACACTACGAAATAATAAAAATTTATTACCTACATGTGATTTGGATTACTCCACAGAGGACCATTCCAATTCCAATATGCCGGAACTGAGAACAGAAGTTAAATACTTCAATTTCACTCAGTAAATTAATTAATTACTTTATAAATGTTAATACATTAAATTTTCAATTTCGAAAAAACAGTTCTGGTATGAAGTAATTAGCCCTATCATAATTTTCATTAATACGATATTGAATTCACGGCTTGGAATGAGCCTATGAAAATTGCAATTTTACAAACCGAAAACAACAAATAGATTGTGTATTAGTGTGAGGCAATTTTTTAAAAATATTTTTTTAGACGCACAGCAATATAAAGGTACTAATTGTCTCAAAATAGCATGTATGGAATATTATTACTTTCTAATAAGTTTATCTGCCTCCAGATTGAAATCGATTGTTTTTTTTTTCGAGGTAAGTTCCATAAACCGTTCCTATAATAAATCATTACTATCTTCATACATGGATAAATATTCTTGATTATAGGTGTGGGATTGTTGTAACATTGTGGAGGCAAACATTTAAGAAATGTGGTAAAGAGCTTCAATTCCTGCTGTCAAAAATGTGTTGCTGAAGGATTTTTACGCTATTTGAAGTATTATTATAATAGTAATAGAAATGTGGTGTTTGTGAACATTTTCTTGAAATAAGTATATGTTACTAATATAATTTTAATTTGTTTTATAGGCACACATTTATAAACTTTAACCTTGCCGTAATATCTGATTTTTTTACAAAATATGTATTCTTTTCCGGAGGCAGAAGATGAATACCACATTCTAACCAAATATTACGCGTGGGCTAAAAACATCATTTGGCACCTTTTTCTTGCCGTGCCAGATAGAAAACAGAACGGTGGCTCACCCTAGTGTTATATTATAAAGATAACACGTTTCTTATTTACCTGTCTCATATTTTAAACTGAGAAGACAGAGATAAAACAACAACACCTTATGGATTTTCCAAGGAAGTTTATGAAGTTCTATGCTTCTTAGTTAATTCCTTCCATGAAAGATATGTTATGGCGAATTTATGACTCCGTCTTATGGCTAGAAGCTTTCCTGGTAGAGGAATTAATATTATTTTGACTTTATTCATAAGATCCCACCCGAGAATTTATTGAATACTGGAAAAACACGCTTTCATTAAAAAGAATTTTGAAATACAAACGTATGCGTTGCGTTGCGATATGGCGTAGTGATAATTACAGATTACTTCGTCTGAATGTCTAGGCCAATAAAATAATTTTCAGATCTTAACTACATACACCGGGTGTATGTTCAAATATCAAAATAATCAAATTTTTAATGAACTTTGTTCATATAAATTCTTGAGATTATATATTAAACCTTACGTTGATTAAAAAAAGTAACCATAATGTACTTGAGATGATTTTTAAATATCACATTTGTGTTAATTTGAGAACACTGACAAACTTTGTTCAGCAGGGACTTTGGTACTCGGTCATGACCCAGCCACCGAATTCTTCCCAGTTTTAAAAATTTGGTGACGTTTAGCTCCTTAAAGAGAGTATAGAACTCATTGTTGTAAATCCAGTTTTAAGAACCGGTCCAAAGATACGCCTTAAAAGTTTCCTTTTAAAAACGTCCAGTGCTTTTAGCACTGGTCTAATAAGGATTTTGTACACTAATATCTTAGTGTTTCTCAGTCTGGATTGTATCTGCTTTTGGCATATAACGTATACTTAAATAATTATAGGAGAATTGAAAACTTATTGCCTTCTGGCGGATTCAGATTCCAATTAACCTAAAATAATAGATGTCTCGGGATCAAGATCCCCGCCGTTTGGGTAGGTGACTGATGTCCTCTTCAGCTGGCCGTCACGGAGCGGCCGACTATTAAACCCCAGGATCCAGTGTGTAGTCAGTTGGCTGATTAATGTCCCAATTTAATGGTCCGACCGCGACCCAGTCGGGGAGACGTGTAACGGCCTCGGACGTGACCTGATCGGATTTGATGAAGCAAAATGAAGAGATAAAGATGAATACGTACTATCATAGTGGGCACATGGGTTAACTTATCCGTTGCGGCGAGAGCAAAAACTTTACCCCAGGCAGTATTGTGTTACGTTTGTTAAATAAATACAGCATCTAATATTCTATATTACCTAGTTTATAATACATCATCATCATCATCTTCATTCCCTTTCCTAGTAGGGTCGGGGGCCCTAAGACTCGACAAGATGCTTCCATATTCCGGTCTTCCACTATTTCTGCATCAGTCAACCAAGTTAGACCCATTCTTTATTCATGTTTTTAACACATAATATTTAAATTATGTCGTAGTGTATCTCGATGTAAATTAAAATGAAAAAATATTTTCTGGCCTCCTCTAGCGGTAGACGCAGAAAGTTATTTGTGACTATTGCATTATAAAAAGCGGATTGCTTTAAAAGTGGAATAAAAATGTTAATCAATTAAAAAGAGACTGAATATAAGGTCGAAAATTTTTCGTTAACTAACTGCCGTGGCGAAATTGGATAACGCGCCATCCCCGGATAAATTGGAGGTCCATTGGTTCGAATCCCGGTAGAAGTTAATTTTTTTTTTGTAAATCTGATTCTTCTAATTGATTAATAAAAATTTGTTTAATAATTCACAGAACTTTGTTCAGAAGTTGCAACCTCACAATAATAATGTGTTTTCTGTAATGATTATTTATTATTATTCAAGTATGCGATTATCCAAAGAAACTAAATAATAAACATTTTCTATTCAGCTCTGAGGCTTGTAAACACACGTCACATTTGCATACATATCTGTCCGCCGTTAACGTTCTATGGAGGAAACGTTTATTACTTTGGAAACTTTGAATCTGCAAGCGAAACCTCATACGCTTCATGTTCTCCGAGTAGTTGCAGCCACGAAGCGACGATGAGTACACTATGACGTAAAAAAGAAAACTGCTCGCGTATTCATAACAACTCCACATTTTGAATGAAAGACGACGTGTGAAAGAATACGCTCAGAAATGTGAATTTTCTCGATTTTTATAACACCTCACTTTTGAAATATCATAATATCTAATATCATCTCATCTTATAATCCCAATTTTGTAAGTTACGCATAGGGAAATCCGACTTGTCTGAATGTAAATTTTGTGACGATTTTGTTCCAAAAGTATATATTTCAAATAGATTTCCTAGCACTAACTTTACAAATGGACATAATTACTATCGTTTCAGTCTCCACCCCAGACCCTCCTTACTAATGAGGCCACGCATCCCCCCGACATTTGAATCCTTTACATATTTAATTTAAGAGTTATCGTGCCTTCGACCTGCGAAGATACAGTGGCAGGGAAACCGAAAATCGATATTAAAAATAATCATCGTGATTTTTACGAAGTTGGTTAGTTTTGTGAAATAAAGGAAACAAACAGTCAATTTAATATCAACGAAATGTTTTCACATGCTACTGCGATGTCAGAACTATCTATCGGGTTCTTAAACGATATGTTATTATATAACGTAAAATCTGTTTAATAAATAATAGAAATATTTATGTGTCTAAGATTAAAAAATTGTAACAGTCACATTTTTTATGGTTAATACCTACTATCGTTTTTAAAAGTTGAAACATCGTGCTTTTTTTCTGAATTTTTGAAAACTTAAGTAAGTGTAAATTGTTTGTGTTATTTAAATAATATGGAAGAAAGATCCCGATAGGAAAATGCGATGGTCAAACCAAGTCATAGGACGAGTTTTAAATACTTGTTCAAAATTAATATATTTGCGCAGATCTATTCATATATTGAAACTTAATTAAGAAATATGTACTGTTTCAGAAGTAAATTTGTAGAAGTGCATAATATATGTAAAAAAAATTAAACAATTGGTTTTTTTTTACTTTACTAGTTTAATTTACTTCAGGCGCATTTCGTATCATGACGTTTTATTTTCATGTTATCTCAGGTTCGCCACGGTGGGATCAAAATTTATACGTGTAAAAAATTCTCACTTTTATAAGCCAACAAGGTCACTCACTGGGCAAAAACTTCAGCCGGATAACTGTTCAGTATTGCGCACTAATTTTGAGTTCGCTAGAAAGTTCCACTCATTTCTGCTAATGCTTTGAATGCTGTTGTCTGTCGAACGGATTCACAGTTCACTATCTTTTCGCCCGGTTCTATGGCTCTCGCTCGATCTCGATGTCGAAATAGACATCGAGATCGACATCGAGACGCGCGACGCGACTCATTTTATTTATTTTATTTGTTTGTTTTTTTTATACATTTATAAAATCGATTCTTCTGGTATATATTCGTGCATTTGACCAGCTTCGATATCTTTCTAAAACGTCTAGACTGTTATTCTCGTGAGGATATAAAGATATTTATGAAATCTTCCGAAGGACCAAGAATCGACTCATCATCATCATCAATGGCTCCACAGCCCATTATGGGCCTTGGCCTCCCCCAACATTCCTCTCCATCTTCCTCTACACTGACATATACTCCTCCAATCCCTAATGTTTATAGTTCTCAAGTCTTTCTGCAATCCATCCAATCATCGGAGTTTGGGTCTACCAACGCTGCGTCTACCTTGGGGCTTTGTGTGGAGAATCTTTTTTTGCATTCTCTGTTCATTTATTCTTTCTAAGTGCCCTTCCCTATCGCAGCCTGCCTATTTTGATTAATTGTATTATGTTGGGCTCATTGTAAATGCCAAGAATTAACTAGGTGTATATAATTTTATTTTAAATTTAGACATAATTATTAATTTCAAAAAACTAACAATCTTTGTATTAATTGATTATTTTTAAAGTTGGCTGTACGTCCGTCTTGAAGAAGACGGACGCACAATAAGAACAAGTCCTGATGAAGATACGTAAACAATGGTATCGAAACGGGACGATTTTAAAAATGATCAATGTGGCTTTCAAAGTTGGTTAGTTTTTTTTAAATTATAATTAATTATATAGTTAATCAATTAACTGTGTATCCAGAAATCATCCCTGTCTATCATTTTTTATCCACTGCTGGAAGGGTAATTAGAAATATTTTCCATAAAATCATTTTTTCCCAAAGAACCAAAAATTCACCATATTTATTTGAATAAGGTATCATAAAATTTTTACCGTCAGAATTAATGAATTTACGTTGTGTACTAGGTAAAATTATTTGTAAAATATTTTTATGTATTTTCATTATTGTTAAATTTGAAAATATTACAACGTTATAAGATAATGATGTTACACGTTACGCAACGTGAAATAATTATTCCCCCGAAGGTAATGTTTTTCCTTTTAGAGATTTTCGCCGTGTTTCAATATCATTAATCAACCACCGGTATACTTTTCCATATAACCACCCGTCAGAGGATGTTTACCTATGAAAATTTTCATAATATTTTGAGATCTGACATAAATTATTGAGTTTGGACGTGTTGAGGGAGAATTCTAAAATTCGTTCGTATCAAGTTGTTCAGAAGGATATATTAATTTATTTTATTTATTCGTTCGAGCACAGTGAGTACAGAATTATATATTATTACATTTCATTTCATTTCATAAATTTTTTGGTGTACCTATAGTATTAACAGACGTATACTAACTTGTAAATGAGGAAAAAATCAACAGATGTCTCTAGCCGAGACCATAGTAACATATGAAAGGTTCTTGATTCGAACATGTACATATATATAGAACTTTCAAAAAATTGATAATGTGTGGATGTTCTTACGATGGAATTGGTGAACGTTGGATGGTGTAGAGTGATCAATTAAGCCAGCTCATACAGGTTATAAGCCCTGAGCCATCGTATAAGTGACTTCAATTGACTTTTCTCATATATAAATTAGCTTCGTTCTACGAGCTTTCTATTTCTTATTCTTAGTTAATTTAATTATTGTGTTTTAGTTTTATGTAAGAGATATTTACTGTCTAGTACTGTACACTATTGTCATAATAGTGATGGGTCCGCTCTGTATTAAAAACTACAATGTAGTACTACATTATATTGAAGTATACACTTCACACGTTTGTAAGTAAACTATACACTACAAACTACATACACTTCAAACTTCACACTTTAAATTGCACATTACAAGCGTCAAATTTAAAATTATATAAATATATTAATGATTTATAAATGAATACATATGAAAATGCAATTTAAAATTGAAGTATGATTTTTTTAAGAATGTGAAATTTTAGGCCGATATTTTTGTGAAGTTGATGTAGATAAAACGAGTCTTTGAAATCGTAACACACAACACAAAATATTGAAAAAATATTTCAAACTTAAGATAATTAGTAATTTATATGTATAAACACGGCATATTGTAAAAAAACATTATTTATATGCCACGTAGGTGGTGCTTATTTTTGTGAATGGGTTAGGATGAATTTTAGTGTATATAGGATTTGGGAGGTAGACGATAATGTACGATATTGTCGTAATATCGTACATTATCCCTGGCCAGAGAATGGCATCGGCTGCATAGAGAATACAGATATATCTAAGTGGTTCATACTGCGTGAAACCCCAAACACATGTGTATGTGTACCTTCTGCTGTCCTCACTGTTCGTTATTTTAAATCTATTTTCAGAGCTTTTGATACTTAGGGGCCGTTCAAGTATTACGTAATCAGAATTTTAGTAATTTTTAACCCCCCCCCCTCCCCCTTTTCAGCGAAAGTAATAAGCATTGGTAAATTTTTTACAAAATCTGTTCCAGTTCCCCTACCTTACCAAGTAACGTAGTTACTAAGTCTATGACAATGAAATAAGCAATTTATAAACTGTATAGGAATTTAATGCGCATTTAATAATTATTCAAACCAATCATTAACACAATATTTAAATATTATATTATTAACATATAAAAGATATTTATTTATATTGTTCTATTTAAAAATGTAGTAAATTTAATTTAATCATCCTCAGTCCAAGGTAGTTGAATCTACGACTCTCGAATTCTTCAATGATATTGTATGTTTCCTGTTCGACTTTTTGTGTGTGCTCACTTTTGTGTATAATTTACTAAATTTTGCAAAAAAATACGAAAAGTAAATAAATAAATATTGCTTACGTAATCGCCATTCAGACCCCCCCCCCCGTCCATGTCATCAAAAATAAGCAAAGCAAAGACCCCCCCCCCAGCCGCCTTTGTTGCTTACGTAATACTTGAACGGCCCCTTATGTTTTATGTATAATTTTTGTAAAGTACTTGTACATTTATATGGCGGACCAGGTCATGCATACCTAACTTGGTTACGCTGGAATTAACACATTATTATTATTATTATATCCGAGCTATTTTCACAATTTTTAAAACAAGAAACCCCGCGGAAATACGCGGTAATGAATAATAGCTCCCACGACAGTGGATAGAAAACTGATGATTTCGATAATAGGCGAAGACTTATTTTCATTTGATAAATCAGCTGTTGCAGACATTTTTAAAATTCCAATCAATTTACGTGTACTCTTATTAAATATATTTTCATAATTAAGATTCTAGCATTTAATCAAGCCCAGCCCATTATATCGAAATTACATTATGACCGCATTAATGCGCAGGGCGCTTTCAACCGAGCCAACATTTCCCGAGTTTGCATAAACTTGCGAGAGATATCAAGGCACGAACTACACAACCATCCTTTGATTCAAAAATATCGGCTTTCCACCCTATTCATGGCCATGCCGTGGACCTTGTTTGGATCCATGATAATCCGTTTTTTTTAAATATAATAAATATATATAATTTATGATAAAATATAGAAGTATCACAGAAACGAAGCTATTATTATGAGAAACGTATGTAGAAATCTTTTTATACGATGGCCCAGAGCTTAGAACTTTAGGTGGAACATACTGACATAAAAAAATATTCTAAGTTTTTATGATTTAAATCCGTGCAAACTTAACGCATACATGAAATATAAATATTATTTTATTTTGATTCACCAAATATTATATACTTTTTACCAAGAATTTGTTGCCAATAATTTCACATTTATATGAAATGTAAATCTATCCTCTTCCTTATATGTATTGCCTGTCATAAGTGTTTGTACAAAATTGTTTCCTAAAATCGTGCAGAAATACAAAAAACTTTAATTAATTCTTAAAATTATGTAGCACCTCTTTTCAATACTTTTCATATAAATACAAGTTGTCGAATTTAAATATTTAGATCGATAATGCCCTCATAAGGCGAAACGCGTCTCAGAAAATTAAAAATGTAGAACTTAAAAACAAGTGTTTTCATCTCCATATACGGGTGCTTATTGTTCATAAAACGATAACGGATGAGTGCTTTTATATTATTTTATTTTTAATGACAGAATACTGGATACAAAATACATTAAAAACAATACGTTATTATTTTAAATGCCTACTTTCCCATTTACAAGTATCTGTTGCCTGCTCTAGCAACATACATATGTATATTTAGTGTATCAAAGTAGTGTGATCAAATATGAATACGTAAATAAATAATTGATTCAATGTTCTATGGGTTCAAGTTATTGTCAAGAAAATGGATGTTGTGTAGGAGTGACTTCTTGAATGATGATAGGGTATCTGCAAGAATGAGTATCATTACGTTTGTCAATATTTACTGTCAGTCTTATTGGAGATCGGCTTCTTGCTTCAGTAATTCCATTAAATCCACATTTTCATGAGTCAAGACAGAAGTAAGCATGATGAGTCTTCGAATACCGACAGGAAATGATACCGCCCACTGAATCTTCGTCACGATATATATTTAGTATCTACCTATCCAAAGTTTATACATTTTTAATCACAATGTCTAACGTTGAATAAAGTACAAATCAGTACGAAGTTCAAAAATATAAAATATTGTTTTAGGTCCCGAACTAAAACAATGTTTTTTAATTTGTAAACAAAAACACAGGTGACCAAACAACACACGTTGCACAACACAAGTCAAACATTATTATTATTAATTGGTTAATGTTGGTACGAAAAAAAGCTTTTCTGAACGGAGCTTTCTGGAGTAAGATTGTTCAATAGTTAGATATGTCTACTATGAGAATCATGATATCTGTCACGAGGAACTGCAAAACTAATAATTATTTCCTGTACGGTTTCCTGCCCTCAAATTTCCATTTAACATGTAATTTCATAAAATACTGCAGATGTTGAATACAATAATGAATTCCATATTATTTGATGCACACCCGTACGTTATGGCTTTTGTTACAGATGATGATGATAATAATAATAATAATAAAATATTTTATGCGTAGATTATCATAAACTTTAAGTCAAATTTTATTAATTTGTCTATTAACATTAATATATAGATATATGTCTTCGCGGATTTTTTTTATAGAAGGGACTTTTCGTGGTAACCTATTTTACAACTAAAGTGGATAAAAAAATGATCGAGCGATGCGTTTTTTACATTTTTATTTTTTTTATTTTTATTATATATATTATAAGGTAAAGGTATATTATATATATTATAAGGTAAAAATACATACATATTACCTTAACGGTAAGAGATTTTTAAATTCTTTCTACAGAGAAGTTGTAGAACTCAAAAATTCTATAAAAAATACCCCGACGGCATATACCTACGTATATGTAAAGGTTAATACACAAATTGATTAATATTATTAGAAGTTACTAACTTTATTATCTATTTAATTAACTCTATTTAATAATGTCTATAACCAACATTATCAAGACGCTACGCTACTCTAGATAGCGCTGTTCTCACAGCCTTTACTGGCGGTAAAAAAATTAAAAGTACGTCACTTTGACGGTTTATAGCTAGTAATGTAAATAATACTAAACATTTACATCAGGAATGTATGGAAGTGAAGCCTGGAATTGGCAAAAGAGGAATGAAAATAGACTGAATGCGGTAGAAATGCGGTCACTAAGACGCTTGTGTGGAAAATCTTTGGTCGACAGAGTAAGGAATGAACAAATTAGACGTGAATGCAACGCTGGCTGTAGTGTGGTAGAAAGAATAAAGAAAGGAGTGCTGAGATGGTTTGGTCACGTGGAACGTATGAACCAGGAAAGGATGGTTAAGAAAACATACGAGGCGAGTATTGAAGGCAACAGGAATAGAGGGCGTCCGCGAAAGACCTGGCACGATCAGATACAACAAGTGTTTGAGGATGGCCCCGTTAAAAGCCGCAACAACCGTAGAACTTGTATGAGAAGGTGTATGAATGTGGCCGAAGCAAAAGTGGTGTGCCAGGATAGAAGAGTGTAGCGTTCAATCCTCTCTGCCTACCCCTGCGGGGAAACGGCGTGGTGGTTAGTCAGTTAGTTAGTTACATCAGGTCTAAATGAAATGCTGGTGCTTGCACGGTGCCACGGGTACAAAGGTGACAATAGGTCTTCACTCATTAGTAGTCCGGATTATAAGTGGCCCGTGATTCTGGCCCCGCGGTGGACCGGAGCCAGCGCGGCCAGGTCAATTGTCCGCGCTAACCGTTTTGCGCGGAGCGAGAGCTTCCGAGCTGGTCCGCTTGCATTTTAATGAGCGCACAAAGTTTGGAGAATTTATTCATGGGATTACCACGTCCGGCGGGAGCTCTTTAAATGGATGATCCGCCAAGTGGAATGCGGATGCGTCATTACAAAATTACTAGCCGACGGGTAAATTAGATTTACACATCGAATCCTAAAGAACAAGTAATAATTTTTAAAAATGTGTTTCAACCCGAGCCAAAGGCTTCTTCGTCAGGATAACAAAAATAATATTTAAAAATCGAAGTATAGACCAAAATATTAAAAAGTTATATATGGAAAATGATAATATAAAGTACCTACTTAACATGAAAATAAATTTAAAAGATAACTATTTGCAAAAAGGACCACATTATTTATAATATTCAATTTACTATTTCACTCTTTCTTATTTCCAAAATTTCTAATTTATTAAATTGTGATTCTGTATAATTTGTATGTAAAATTTGTAAACCCTATTTAATACCAAAAGAATGATCCATAGCCAAAAGATGGTTAGAAAATTCGGAATAATTATTACTATTTAAACACCTTAAGTGTTCCTTAACTCTAATTTCAAAATTTCTATACGTTTTTCCTATATTAAAATTTAACAAAGTTAATTTATATAAATTGAAATAACAATTATTGCGATGGGATGGGATTTGTTCATTATTAGTAGTGCGCAAGTCATTGCATTTTAGGCCTACAACGCACTGGCGGCCAGCCGTGGTGCGGCCTCTCGTTGCGGTAAGCCGCACTTGGATATTTACATGAAACCGCGTGATATCAACGCACTGACTCGCGGCCAGCCGTCAGCCCTCCGGTCGTCTCGGGACTGCGGCTAGTGGCACCGGTTGAATGATGCGGCGCGCCGCATTCCCTCCACGCACTCGGCGCGGTTAGCCGCAATCGCCGCTCGCCTCCCGCCCCACTCAGCTGTACGCAGGGCGCGCGTGTGTTTAAATATTGTTTTGATAATAATTATTTTATACGATTTTACTGACATCCTAGTGTATCTAAAGATCTTATCTTCAAATTTCTTAAGTTCTGAAATAAAAATATTAAACTCTCTGCTGTCATGTCGTGTCTCCAGTAGAGGGTGTATCCAAAATCAATGTTTATTTTTACGACGACGATAATATATATAATATAAATAACAACTGCAGAAACTTTGCGACGAAAAAAGACGATTGCGGCGGACCGCAATAGAACCGAGACGATACGGTTAGCCGGAATACGGCGTGCCGTTGCGGTTTATCGCAACAGGAGGCCGCACCACGGCCAGCCGCTAGATCCATATGATAACAAATATGATCCAATAATTAATATTTAAGAGCGAAAACGTTATGATAATCCATTACCGCCCACCACACACGCTCGTGTATAGCTGTTCGAAGCGAAATTTGGTGTTTTCTTTTTATAATTATTATGTAAGAACCTTATTACTTATTTCAAAACGATAAAGTATTATAATTAAATACTATTGTATTTTGCTATTACTTTGTTGTTATTTATTATCAATATAATTAAATAAATTAGCTAAGTTTATCACCACTTAATTTTTGGTAAAACCAACCGGTTTCGGAAACAACGTTCCTTCATCAAGGTATACTTAATACTGTATATTGTAGTATTTTTATAGTGAACTATTAAAAAAATAGGTAATGATTCGTAAATAATATCATTGGTTTTTATCATTGTTAACGGATTTGCAACAAGACTAGTTAGGAAGGTATTTTTGTCATTATTTATTATTAATAACAAAATATATTTTTCTTCAAAAACAGCAAAATAATTTTGTGGTGACATTATTAATCGTAATCAAATACTTTGTTTTCAATTATTAGTATGACAATATTTTTCAATAACCGTGTTTTTATATAAATTAGGATAAGTGGTTAAATTTAACTGTAAAATCAACATGTAAAAAAATGTCAATATTTTATTAAAAGTTGATCATGATTTTAATAATAAATTTTATAAAAAATGTGATTATTTAAACATCTCGAATGACTTTGACAATGAAGAAAATGACTGTTTCCGATACTGGTTGGGAAAATATATAAACTCAACTAAAAGATTGAAAGAAAAGATAATTATTTACAAAATGATTACCTTTTCTTTCAAAAATATAATAAATTATTTATATCATATACAAATGATCGTATTATTTATTTCAGGTAACCTCAAAATGCCACTTACACAACATCCTTTATTACGTAGTCAAAATTATGCAACCAGGAGTACATGCATTAACTAGAGGCCGTACCTATATTGAACGGTGTTCCCCGCCCGTGTTACCCACTAACATGACTAGTCATCTGACGTTCCCTTTGACGCTGGGGATCGTCGATCGTTATTGGAATGCCCGAAACGCAATTTGGGGGATAGGCCCAAGGGAAAGGTTTTAATTTCACCCAATTTCCATTTACCATTTAATACGAAGAATATTCGAAAAACTGAGTTATGAGTAAAACCAATCAAGTATCCACAATAATTGCTCGATACATGTGGAAAAAAATTCTTTAAGGGTACAAAAATAGAACCGCCACATATGCAATTTACGAAATCGAGATATACGCATTTTTTTAGATGTGCATAACAAAAATAAAATAAAACACATAAATATCGTGGTAGTGGACATGGTATTGGCTTTATTGGAAAGTTAATTTGAGCCATTAGTATTTAAATATAGGGTACTTTTAAGAGCTTTGTTTGCAATTTGTGCAATTTACTTAGAAAATCATGGACAATATAAAGTAATTTATTTAATGTCTACACTTCGATTTTTTATATTTCGTATACGTTGTATTCTGATGAAAGGACCATTGGCCCCGAACATTAACGGTATTTAAAATAAATAATTTGTGTAAACAAAATATATTCTTGTTAATTATATTAAATATAATATACCTGTCGATGAGAGATTCTGTTTCTCTCGAAACGTTTGTAGTGAAAAATATAAAAATATCATGAAAAAAAACCTGAAAAATATTAAAAAATCATGAAAAAATATAAAAATATCACCAAAAAAATACTCGCATAGAGGAAACAAGGTTAATGTTTTTCCTAATTTCCTAATCTTGAATAATATCTATAATGTTAACGCCAGATCCACCAAACACACGTTTTCAATAAGAATTAAAGCAAAATTGACACAATACGAGTATACCGGATAATCATTTTCAAACAAGTCACCTTATATTTTCAAGTTCTTTCAATGCCTCTTACATTTAAAGCAAAAGAATAAAATAGGTAGGTACTACATATTTCTAGCATGTACTTATCTAACTATTTTGACATCTTCACACCAAACTAATATCACTAAACCTTAAGCCTTGTCGACTTCTAAACCATCTGATTTACCCTTCTTTGGATGCGAAATCGAATTCGTATAAATTTGAATTTGACCACGCAGAAATAATAATGCATAGAAATTCAGAAAAGAGTTTGACTCGACAGATGGACATACACATATGAAAAGATGGCGTGTGCGAAAATTAGACGCGATTAAAGAAAAAAATTCGGTTACGATGAAATAATAAGGATGGAAAATTTTTTCATGATTGGATGATACATAAATCAAACACTTTGTAAAGAAATAAATTAGCTGCGATTCAAAAACGAAAATTTAAATAAATCAGTCAATTTTATGAAATTCATAAAATGTTATACAACTTGTGAAACAATAAAATTTTAATGTCAATCTTTTTCATTGTGACATAAGTTTTTTGATAATGACGTTAAATTCTTTATTATTGTTATTTATTTTATTTATTTTATCTCTAATAATTAAAATAAAGATAAGTCAAAGGATAATAGTTCCTAAATTCGATAATTAGTAAAATTATTATTTTATTTAAAATCCAACAATTGTGGTTTGATTTACTGTTTTCCAAATAACGGTTGAAAATGCTGCATTGAAGAATAGGTTTTAACGCAATAAATAAATAAATGAAATAATTCAATATGCGGACTGCAAAGACCCTACAACGGTCAACTGAATAGATCCCCTAAAGTATTCAGGCAGCTTTGAGTGCACCTATGGTCAGGTTTAATGCTATCCGGAAATCCAAGGATTACATGAAAGCCCAAAGCGGGATATTCATCTCTGTGTGATAATTTCCGTTCTAGAAGAATAAATTCCGTGCCGCTTTAGATGGGTGCAACATTTCAAGTCGTTATTATCATCGTTAAAATAATTAAAGTATGCAATCAAGAATCGCGGCTAGCGGTCCGCATTTTAGTCTATACCGCTAGATATAAATGTGTCTACCCTACCCTACAAAGAGATTTATTATTCGCGGTGAAACCATTTATATGTAAAATATTTCTCACAGCTATTTTCTTGAAATGTTACGCTACTCACAGTTTTAATTAAAACTAGCGATTTCGAAAATTCATCAAATCAAAAAATAAAATAAAAACGCTTACAACGTAAGAAATATTCTCGCGTCTGAAATTTTTTTAAGATTTTCCCATTCATAATTTCAGACTTTTTAAAGAATCCTACGAGCCGAATATTGTTGAATGGTTGGAGTTGATTATTTTCCTATATATAATAAATACGCGAACCGTTTGAATACGCAGTCGCTCTCAATTTCCATATGAATTCATTTATTTATTGACATAATGTACGCACAACGCACAATTAATAGTTGTTTGCTTTCTTTGAATTCACGACATATTTATCGGTAGATATAATAATTATTGTGTGATTGTTATTATTTGTGATGTTCTCGTCCCATGTGTTAGGAGGAGAATTTTGTTGGTTTTAGGAATCCAGTCAAACTCGCTGTACTACTCCAAGACACTTCACGCGACAATATTACGGTATACAAATACAGCATTAGCTGTTGCTGATATGATATCTGTGTAGCAAGAGAGCGCGGCAAGATGGCATTTCCTCATTTATAGCATTTTCTCTCTCTCTTTCTCTCATACCGGCTGTCTCTCTCATTCATTCGGACAGACGTTCACTCAGATACGTGACAATATATATCAATGGTGAAAGACTATTCCAAAATATGCATTCTTAGATAATAGAGTTTAAGGTTTTGTGTCATCGTAATTTAATTAAAATATTACTATAAGCATCAAAAGTGATACTTATTCCTATCAACATGACAAAAAATCATTATTGTTCTCATATTTCTTATACCAAAATAATCACATTGTAAAAGGGATATTCTTGCACTCAATTTAAATAAAAATGTATCCAATGCAAATGTATCACATTTTATCGTAAAACAATAATGGAAGGTCACACGAGTACGGTATTTTGGGGCATAAAACTAACGATGTACAAACATGTGACATTCTTAACTAATAAAATGTTTTTTTGGAAACGCGGTACTTAGGGTGCGTTATAAAGATTGTGTCCGCTGGATGAAGGCCGCCCAAAGTGACTCCTTATTCATTGTCCACTTCAAGAATCTGGCGGGTCTTAAGGGGGGGTAAGGTATTATTATTTTTTTTTGGATTTATTTATTATTTATTTTTAACTGAATGCATAATATCTCAAGAATATTGTGTCAAAATATCAAGTCGATTGGAACAAAATGACGAAGTTATGAGTATTTTTATATCTGTCGAATTTTTATACCTAACCGACCCTAATGCATTGGATTCGTTCAAACACACGTACAGTGCTCTTCCCGAGAATGTTTTGGATGCCATCAAGCCTGTCCTTTATGGACCTGGCATTGATGATTCAGTGTGAGGTAAGCCGATAAAATTTGCTTATGATTTTTTTATTTGATTTTTAGTGTTCAAAACTTTAAAGTGTTTTCCCCACAACTCACGTTTTCAAAGTCGGTGCCCCTCATATCTTCAAAACTACTGCACCGATCCTTTTGAAATTTTGAACACTATTTCTGTACATAAATTACGAGGTAACGCTGGAGAGTTTATTTCAAATTTGTGGGTAATTTTTATGTTTCGCAATAAATCGCGTTTTTCCCGTCAAAGTGTTCCAAAAAAGTGAAAAATTGAAATTCCGAAAAACCCAGCGTTACCTGGAGAAAACTATTATCTAACGAATGAACTTTGATTTTTTGATTTCAGATGATCCAGCACCAAGTTATGAGGGGCACCGCAATTCTACTTTTTTCCGAGACACGTCTGAATAATTGCTGCCATTGTCGTATTTTTTAATATTTCTTCGTGAAAATTTCACACAATATTCTACGAATGACATACTTTAATGTACCATTGGTTTTAATAAAGAGATTTTAACTGTGTCGTCACAAAAAATTCACAAACATGCCTTTTTTTGTACGAATTAACTTACCCCCCCCCCCCCCTTAAAAACTAAGGGCCAGCGACCGCCAGACTTACGTTATAGTACAAATCTATAATATTTTCTCTAGACGTGCACTACAGTTAATTTGAGTTCGAGGGATTTTGGCAGATAACACGTAATACAGGTACAAAAATGTAAGTAAAACGTAATAATAAGAAACCTGTTCTTTAATATGTTTAACGGGACAGTACTATACGCTTATACTAGTCATTTCTTCCGCCAGACGCTTTGCAGCTCTATAAATAATCATGTCATTTACGTTAGAGTAACAAATTTGTATTTTATATATTTAATTAGGGCCATTATTTAACTACATTACCCGATACCTTATATTTTAACATTTTATATGATGATGAGAGGGATTGCTTCTCTCAAAACTATGGAAGTAATAAAAATAAAATTTTGCACCACGAAGTAACTGCCATATCTTTCAAAGATGTTAAGGACGATTTTATTTTAGTGTAAAGTTGCGAAATCTATAAATCTCGATATTGTAGCATACAAATACAAAAAAAAATTATGTAAGAAAACACGTAAGAAATTTTAATTTCCTTTCATCCAGTTGTGTTCTCTCCACTGAATATACAATAACACATGTACATTTTTTCACTAGATTATTCCATTATATTATTTCAAGAATGTTACTGAATAAATGTAGGTAATAGATAAGTCTAAGGCGTCTGCTCGTGTCTAAGTATCAGCCTCTCGCCTTTGGATTCGGGAGAAGGGAAGTTGAATGAAATTTGTTCGTGTTAAATCGGTTAACCACAACAGTGTGACGTGCGGGCCGGATCAAGTGAACGCCGGGGATGAATAATTCAGCAGGCGGAACCATGTTCACCCCCGCACGCACTGCCTACAGGGTACCTAATTGGGATATATTTCAAGGAATAATCATTAATAACTTTGCTTCAAATTTTGTACGAGGTGGAGGCATGGACACTAAACTCTATAGCTCTACACAAGCATACTGAAAGTTTTCCGGGTGGATAGAGTTACGACTGTTGAATAAACCGGCGTATGGACTGTTGAAAATACCGCCGTATGGACTGTTGAAAATAACGGCGTATGGACTGTTGAAAATACCGGCGTATGGACTGTTGAAAATAACGGCGTATGAACTGTTAAAAGTACCGGCGTATGGACTGTTGAAAATACCGGCGTATGGAAAAAAGGTCGAGACGTGCTGCGGACTATCAAGGTAAAAACTTGAGTATCTCGGACGTATTACGAGAGGACCAAAGTATAGTCTTAACCAATTCATCATCCAGGAGAAAATAAATGGAAAAAGCAGCGCAGGAAGACGCCGAATCTCATGGCGGCATAACTTAAGGGACTGCCAACGGCGTAACTCGACTAAGTTGTTGCTTGGACGGTGAACGTCAATGGATGGCACTATAAGAAGAATATTTATATAAATATACATTAAAAGATTGAGGGTGACCGAATTTTTTTGTAAGACTTAGATACAAAAAACAGTCACTCCGAGTATATGCAGGGTTATTTGAAAAAATTAATAGTCTCGCAGGACTATATTCCTGCTTTAATTATGATTCGAAAATGTTCAAGCAAACATGACCAAATATCAATAGTTATGGATATATGCGACAACTAAGTTTGCATTTTTTTTCAATATTTTTGACTCATTTTTTGTGAAACGTTTGACTATTTTTACAGAAACGTGTATCAAATAAGAAACATTCATTCCCATTAATACAAGTCAAATAAAATAATAAAAAACTTCCAATTCCAACTGGAATATTTTCCAATTGGAATTTCTGCTGGGTTTTTATATTGAAATATATTGAAAATAGTTGAAAATATTGATGTGACACGCAATTTTATTACGCACATTGCAAAGCAGATTTATTGGCAACAGGTGTTCTTATCTTTAAGTAATATAAATATAGAAGTCTCACAGAGACGAAGCTGTCAATGTGAGAAACTTATGTGGAAGTCTTTTTATACGATGGCTCATGGCTTACAAGCTGTATGATCTGGCGTAAATGATCACCCTACACAATGCAACGTTCGCCAATGCCATCGTTAGAATACCCACACATTATTAAAGTTATATTTTATTCAAATCACGGAATCTTTCGTTTATTCGAATTGACTATGCTAGAGACATATGTAGTCTTTTCTCATGAACTAGTTAGTAAACATAGATTTACGCAGCTGGTATATATTTTATAAAATGGAGAGTAAGTAATAAGCAATATAAAGTATTTTTAATTGTTTTAATTCCTCTCATAAACCAGCATATATTTTAACTATACTTTTATATGTAGATATGTTCTAAGAACAAGTTATTGTGGATGAAAGTAAACATAGAAAGGAACACAGTTATTACATAGGTATTACTGTACTTTGTCCCCAGAGGGATGATTAACTAATTAAGATAAATTATAGAAGTCTCATAAAAGTCATTCAGAGACATTCCAAGCATAGCCCTTTCCAGTGCTCGATGGAAATTTACGTATCTTTAAATTGTGTGTGACATTGACGGTCAAGACTAAATACGAGAAACGGTATCACACAATTATTAAATAAATTCTTTTATATCTTCGGTCTAGGAAACCGTTAAACAAGAGGGATATAAAAGCATACAAACAAATTTGAATGCAGTCATTGAGGATTACTTGTTAACAATGTATTGAATTCGACATTTAATAAAAAATATATCTAAAAAAGTAACCCATAAAAACCAAGTTTTTACTATACTCCCTTTCTCATTTTCGGGTTTCGTGTCTACCATATGCGTCGGAATCTTCATACAATTTGTATGAAAAAAACATTAAAAATTTGAAAAATCCAAAATTATACTATAATTATTCAGTTTTTTCTAACGAAAATTTGACAGATCTTCTTGATCGTCGCCACGAGTCTACTTGCAAAGTTTCAGCTCGATTGGATCACGGGAAAAGGGTTAAAAATCGATCCAAAGTTTTTTCGTCAAGCAAGCAAGCAGACGCCACGAGTTAAAAGAAAGGAAGTAATAAGAAACATGATTTTGGATGGGATAGACACACAGAATTCAGTACATTCTAAATTAGTATTCCTCGGAGATTGCATTCAAAACGTTTTTTTTTTTTGGATTTTGCTGCCTGTGCTTTTATACCCCACATATATATTTTAGCACATTTATCTGGAAATATGTACAACGTGTTCACCCACCCACAGCTGTTTTCAAATGCATGGATAAATAATTTAAAGGGGCTAGCTGCCGGGCTGTGATAAAATGCCCGGCGAGAGCGGCTCAATTCAAGCCTTAAATTTCGAAAGCGATTAATCGGGGGAGAACGAAACCTACCCAGGGTTTACATGATGCAAATAACGTTTCACGTACGTAAAGTTCCCACTACGACATTAATTAATGGTACACACTATAATGATATTAATTAACCACCAGCTAACATATTCGACCGTATTCTGATAACAGCAATATTGCATTTTCTGTATCTTGACAGTTGTTGCATGACATTGTAATGCCGTTAATTTTGACTGGTTTGAAATTAATGAATCAATAGGTTAATTTCCCATTTTACAGAAATCTTTGAAAATAAATGATGAAAAAGATTCAGAAAAATAAATTATACTTTGTAACTCAGTATAATTTTTATAATAAAAATCTTAAAAAATACGAATCCTTAAAACGCAATGTGGTTGGTCGTGACGTTGTTTGGCTGGAATTATAGACAAACATACGTGATCTATGATGTTTGTCACTGTAATTTGTTTCGTTTCTACGGTAACCGTTTATTTCGCTTTGTTTTTACTGGTGTTTGCATGGTTTTTTAATGGATTTTGCCGTGTTTGTAACCTATTTTAATAAAATAACTATCTAAGAACAATTTAAAATAAATCCGATAACTTACCGAAAATTGATGCTTCAATGTTGGATTCATTTTTCAGTTTTCAAAAATGAATTTCTTCATTTGAGTACCATATAAAATCAAAACTTTTTTCCTTACATTATGGACACACTATACAAAAAACCGACTTGTTTTGTAAAAAAATCGGTTGTCTAAATACGCGAATTTTTCGTTACGTGTTACACGTCAGATGACATAAAAAGACATGCCAAATTCAGAATATTTTGAGTTTGTTCAAATCTTTCAGAACAGTGCTGGATTTATGTCACAGAGACATTATTAATCAATTAGCGTATCCTAGTGTAATGCAAGTAATTCGGATGAATTTCATTACACAAAAAAAGTATATTGCTTCCAAAAAAAAAAAAAAAAAGTATATTGCTTCCAAAATTCCGCAATCAATTGTAGATTTTCTCATTAGCGACATCTGTGGGGATTTAGGGGAATGAAAATGGCTTTGTACAGGCCGCATGGAAAAGGCGCTTACAACTCATATATGAAAGCTTTCTACGCAATTTGAACATATATACAACTTCCAAAAAATGAATAAGCATGGTATATTCTATCATGGGTGTAAATGGCGAATGTTACAATTGTGTAATGTGATCACTTAAGCCAACCATAAAAAGACAGGTCATAAGTCCTGTGTACACCCAAATGACTTCTATACCTACTTTCCCATAATTAATACAGTTTCGTCTTTGTGAGATATCTATAATATACACTAATTGAGACATGCCAAACGTCACATGCGATAATAAGCGTTTTGGCGGGAGTTTAAAATCGTGATTTTCAAAATCATTTTTTAATGTTAATATACATTTTAAAAGAAAATCTTTTTCATAAACGTATTTTCTAAACAAAAGTTAAGATTTTTCTATTAAAAATAAAAGTAATATTATCCTATTTTTTCTAGGGAATCCCTTTTTAATTCCTTGAACCTTTAAAAGATGACAACAGAAGACGCAAGAAGGAATTAATCACTCTTCTTGCATAGAGAGACTTCGTACAATATGACGCATGGTCATTTTATTAAATTGCTTATGTTGCGACATATTTCTAACTAAAATTATAGTATAATTATATGAGTGCTTGTGCAAAAATGTCACTCTCAAGCGGTTGTCATGATGAAAGTTCATACAGATTTGCTGAATTACAACCATAATTTAAGAAGAAAAAACTAATTAATAAAGAGGTTTTTGAAAGTTTGTGGACTCGCAATACATACAATCGGAAAAATAGGATAAATGAAGGTAAGTCTTACTTCTCAAGCCTTCGAGGCTAACACAAATTATTGTTGTAAGAAGACTATGTGTTATCATCAATTTGGCGTCGAGGAAAAACGGTATGTTTTTACCGAGTTTTAGGTTCATTGAAATAAAAGTTTTTATATCTGCTTGTTTGCTATCTAATACGTTATACGCAATTAGTATGTAAAAAATAAATATAAATGATCACAATCACGTCGAAGATGTATAATAATGTATGTATAAGATGTACATGACTACACGCTCTTCCATTTTTTTAGTCTCATTATAATTCATAAATTTCATTTTTATTTTAATAATAAATAAGCTACAAAGGAAATATTTTTCAATACATAAAATGAGACGGAAAACGGGAAATACCAGATAAATAAGGGGTATTAGAGAATGTGTTTTACATAGGTTGTATGTACAAGCTCGTGAGCGTGTTAAATGGCAATTAGGGTGTTCATTATATCGAAATTACCCCTGTAAGAACACTTAACGAGATCCTTTCAGCGTTGCACCGGGCGGCCGAGTAACGTGGAGGCTGCGAGCAATCCCCTCAAACGGCGAATTCTTCCACTGTGAAAGAAAATGGAGTAACCTAATTCCTCGCGAGAAAAAACCGCTACACGGAGAGTAAAATCGACCTTAAGAGAGCCGCGGAGAAAATATGTAAAGCATTTCAGTGAAACGAGTACTAAACTCTCAGAAATTACGAGAGCCGAGAGTAATACGCAACAAACCTGGAGAATGTTCGAAAGAACTGAAAATATTTTATAATCCAATATGCCTACAGGAATTTTGGTGCTGTAAATTCTTAAAAAAGGCCTTAAAATGTTAATAGAAAATATTAATACAATGGGAAAATGTAGTTTAATAATTGTTTTGAAATAAGGCATTTTTTAAACTAAATTATAATTTATAAAAAAATTCAAATACACAATACTGGATTTAATCTCCAGGGGTACATAATTGATCGAGATATATTATAGATGTCTCATAGAGACAAAACTATTTTTTATATGGAAAGAAGGTATGAAAATCTTTTTGGGTGTTCATTACGACGGCTGGCTTTAGTGATCACTTTACAAAATGTAACGTTCACCAATTCCATCCATGATAGACTTACACTTCTATCAAATTTTTCGTAATTTTACGATAGGTCGTTTTACGAAAGACTTCCATACCTATTTTCCAATATAAAAAATAGATTCGTCTCTATGGGGCATCTATAAAATGTTTTGACACATTACAATTATTGTTTTTTAACATAGTAAAGGTATATCTATTTCTTAAAAATACTTATTATATTAAAGAACATATTCTTATTGTGGAGTTGCAATTTCACAACAAAGTTCTGTGTATTTTCAAAACCAAATTTATTAATCAATTAGAAAACAAAAATCAAATCAACCAAAAAATATTTGGCTGCTGCCAGGATTCGAACCCCGGATCTCCTCCTTTCCGGGGCAGGTGCGTTAACCAATTACGCTATAGCGGCTTCGTACATATCCGTCAATATATCGACCTTATATGTAAGTCTCTTATTATTAATTGATTAATACATATTATCCATTATTAGCAATCCATTTTTTGGTAATGCGATAAGATGAAGAAGATCTGTGGTTCGAATCCCGGTAGCAGCCATATTTTTTCATTTATTTGATTTTTCTGTACTTTTTAATTGATTAATAAATTTGGATTTGTTAAAGAGTTAACGGGGTTACTCCACCTAGGGGAGTTACACCTGGCACAGATAAATTTAAGTAAATTTTAAAGGAGGTTATTAATTTTAGAAATGAAAAATCTCGTAGATACTTCATCTCATATTGAGTACATGATCTTCTTTTCTGTCACGGGAAGGAGTCTTTTTTGGAAAGATTTTCTGTTTTACCGGGGTTAGTTGCATCTTATTCACGGAGGAGGAGCTCAAAAGAAATAGAATTGACGCTGCCTAGTTTTTTTCAAAATTTTCCAATAAAATAATAATTTAATTAAAAATAAAAATAAGTGCCGTAAAAAAATGGAGGAGCATGTACTCATGCACGCGCGGTAGAAGTTATACTTCTTTGACGTGATTGTGATAATTTATATTTACATATTGTTAAAAAATGTGTATAAATACAATAATACGATGTCTAGGGAGACGAAAAATATAATTGGTAATGTACTTAAATTATTAATATTCGTTTTTGAAGTGGTACAAATGTTTCTTGAAATGTAATATACAGTTTCGAGGGTCCAGACGTTACGCGAATTCAGTCGCCATTTCTATCGGATATTTTATTCTAGACTCTTTTATCAATTTTAAATTAACTGTAAAACGTCCAGAGTGTTGACAAATTTTCGATTATGAGTAATTCTGTCTGTTTCTACAGTTTCGTGACAATATTATTATTTCATTTAAAGATAATAAGATAAAATAAGAGACCCTGTCTCTCATCATACTGTAGATTCATGTAAAACATAACGATGGTGGATATATGGTGCAGGAGAATATAGGACAACATCTAAGAATACGAAAGAAGAAAATGAGCAGCCGAAGGTGGATTTCGTTTGAGGGGTTGTAGGTTTTACTGCATTATTATTTATTTCTTTTCTTTGATTCCTTAGTGAACGAAAGAAGAAATAAATAAAATTGATATTTTTTTTAAATCTTATTTTCGTATCTCGTAGAATTTAGTCAGACAAGTTGAATCGGTTTACTTATACCGTACAGCAAACGGCAAAGTTATTAGCATTGAAACATTTGCTGTTAAAGTACACATCCAGTCACTCCGTCGAACAAATGTGCGATCGGCACGAGAAATAAACGCTATATTGCGGGTGTAGTAGTACTGAAAAGCGATATTGAGAGGTGTGATGTCACTTCCGTAACCGAAGTTTCCACTACATGAGCCAGTTTCCGATGACTCAAAAACCATTCATTCATGCATTGTATAAACATTCTGTTTTCTCGGTCGTATTAAAATTTGAAATCTTTTTATCTTCTGTACTCTCCTCTCCCACTGGAGCAAATAGGATTTAATATCCGATCCCTGGAAAATAAATTTCACGTATTTATTGCACCTACATTTCATGTCGCGTCCACCGACAGAGGAAAAACAACTCAATATTGTATGAAATACCAGGGAAACATAAGCCGCGGGAAGGTAAACAACATCCCTCAAAGAAACAGCAGCTCGGGAACACGGGGTGAAGACAATCTTAATAGGAAAAGTTATTTATTCAGTGGCATACGAAATTTATTTTAAAACATTATCATAATGTATGAATATCTAGAACAAACACGATATAAACCTGCTTATATACCTACGACTGTAAATCATCTTAATATATTTTAGGATATACATTTAATGCACTTGTTTTTATATTTAACTAGTTACAAACCGTCAAAAATGACGGTACTTTTACATGCCGGTTCCTAAAGAATAAGTATTTACTTATCTATAGCCGTCACCCGTGAAATAGTAACAAAGGACTTTTATCAAAATTGTTATTATTTATTGATTTAAATTCACCCAACCAACGAACGGAACATCAATCGTTATTGAATTCTGGACTGATGTTTTATGTTTGACGTACAACAAGCGTGAAATGAGGTGCGAGACGGCAAATCTTAGCGAGTACGCGAAAACCTTTAAGAGCCGAGAATGTCTCTAAAGAATTTATCGGGTGCAGACTATTTGTCTCAGAGAGACTAAGAAGAAATATCACAATCGAACTTGATTATCCCTACTATTACTAACATAACTGTAAAAAGACTTAATCGTAACAGAAAGTTAGTTAAATTAGTATAAACCACTACCAGATTTCAGGTCTAGCGGTTTCGAGACGTACCCGTCTCTTAGTCAGCCCAACACTACACTACTACGTTCACAACAATCTTAAACCTGGTAGTGGTTTATACATTCTGTTATGTCTAACCACAAAGTGCTTTAAATATGAAAAATATTAATAATGTTCAAATACAGGCGATGCCGGTTATCATGAGCAAATTTATATATATATAGAAAAAAAAATGAAACTGTGCAAACATAATGGAGAAGTTTCATTATTTTGATAATAATATATTTAACTTAAAGGAATCAATATATACGAATAGATTAAAGCGATTTAAACCAGTGAAATTTTTTTTGAACTCCGTCAATAAGTGACTGAGAAATAGATTATTTAAGATTACTTTACTTATACTTTAGCTATACGCGGGACGAGAGAGGCCTCGCCTCGCCTGTGACGTCATTTGACCTAGTCGAGATGCTCGCAGTACTAGGTACTAAGCGAACACCAGCGAACGTCGCGTCGTTCAAGTGACGTCACACGCTGGACTGTCGCGACAGTTACTTTTGAAGCGAAATTTTCAAGTCCCATAACTTTTTCATTTGGAGAGATATTTTAAGGATTCTTTCACATTTTTGTTCCATTTTATCAAAATTTTTATGATTAATCGATATTTAAAAAAAATGAAAATTTCTTCATTGCTAAGGTTAAGAAGAAAACCCAATACAACTAAATGAATGAGTTCGCATTGTTTTTAAAGCGGCCTACACTGAATAACGTTTCAATCCATGATGTCTCCAATTTTGCACCAAGAAATGGCACAAATGAGCTAAGCAACATTTCGTCGGGATATTGGAGAATTCCAAAATTTTTGAAATGATTGTTTATTGTATGCAGATCGCTGCACTGACATTAAAAGGTAAAAATAGATTTATACGAATGCGTCCTCGGAAACACGTACACTAACAGACGGAAGTGTCTCGGTTCACTTTAACATTTACGGATACTTAATAATATTTGTAGTAACCAAGGTAAGACAAGTGTGACGTTTGTATTTGGCTAAACTTCTGTCGCATATTACTCTTTTTTAATCGAATTTATGATAAACTTTGCGCACATTTATAAAAACCAAACGGTTTCAGAATATACAATTTCCTTCCATCAGGATGATTAAATACTAATCCTAAACATAAAATCATTTTCTTTTGTTTGCAAAATTCGTTTTCTATCAGCCCGATGAAGGATACAAAACTGGTCGGTTTAAAAAACAAAGTCAATTACAAAATTGATTAAAAATATTTAAGCAATAAATATTAAAATCACATTACTCTAGTACGAAATTTTAGGGGTGTGCAAGCTTAGATGTTTATACACAATATTGTTTGCAAATTATTACTTTGTTGAAAATGCAATTGTACGCGACGTAGTTCACCGACATGTGAAACAGAAGGGATGACAGTGCGGATGGGGACAGGGGCGTGGAGGAGGAACGAATTTTTGGAACTGTATTCCGATAAGGGAGGAAAGGGAAACACAGGACAGCCGAAACTTACCGCCACGCGAAAGATTCCTTTTGGAATAAAGCGATGTTGAACATTGAAGCACTTTACACATTTCTGCGATATTAGCGAAAGATTAACAGTGAAGAGGGACTCACCACAGACCCAGGGCCGTCCTACGAGCAAAATCTCCCGTGTCGGCCCTACACTTTCGCCGTGCAGATTGACATTTTTTTAATGCTAAAGCAGTTTCCTCGTTATGCCGCTGACGAAGCAAAAGTACTCGTGCGACGCGGCGAGGAAACTGCACTAACCACTTCACTGTCTGTGGGGTGCATTATGAAAACAATTTATTCAAAGACAGCTGGATTTCGACTATATTAGGTAAAGGACAAGGAGGAGGGTCAGCGTCGGCTAGATATAGGCAATAACAGCAATTAAACAAAACATTTGTTATAAGAAAAGGTTAATTCTATATGTGCATTAATAGCGTACGGCTGTAGTTGTAGTTTCGTAGTAAAGTAGCTTCTTCTCGTGTGAGACATCTATAATATGTCTTGATTAATGATGTCGCCTTGGGGGTAAAAGTGTTGTGGTTATGGGGGTTACCTATACACAGCCACAATCCTGAGCAGACCAACAACACGTACATTGTATAGCCGCGACTTCGTCAGCAGATCACCAAGTGGCACGAGAACGGCGGGGCCATCACCCTAGTACCACAAAATCGCAGTCACCTCGCCGGGGCATGCCCGGGCACGGGTAATATCAGCAGGAAGCGGCGAAGGTGACGAATTCTCTATGCACACGCGTGCCAGGTCATGCAATCCCCGGACGGACTAAGACAGTCTTTGTTCGCACAATCATATAAAAAGCGGCCCACACCCTATGTGGGCATGTTTTCTTTCTTTTGTAGTCTTTCATCGTCCCCCGACGTAAGACCGGATGCTATCACCCTTCGAGTATCTATCATTGTCTTTGTGATCGTACTCATGTATGCCTTGTACTTGTTTTATCGAAATAATAAAATCATCAAACATTCTACGTCTTTGGAGCTTCCCGTCATAGTTTTTAGGTCGCCACCCGTCATGACGGGTGGTGACCTAAAAGCAGTTCCTCCTAAATAACCATACAAATGTTCTTAAAAAATTTCAGCATAATCAAAATATTCTGAATATATTATTTTATAGTTACTTCATCGGCATTATAATTATGTGTATAGAGCCGCACGCCCCTGCAATACACACACACACACAATTTACAACAGGAGTTAGCCTGGCCGCGTGTAGGCGACCAGATAGCGCAAATAATACACAATGGTTTAGCGAGGATTTCCATACAGAGCAGAACAAATTGATTTTTACACCAGGCGAACGGAAAACACGAGACGCTCAAAATGTTAATATTTCAGTTTGAATTTTACACAGAGCCGATTTTCATCTTGAGAATATAAATTAAGGCGTCGCTACAATCACTTTTAAACGGAGGAGCTTTTGATAAATTACAGACGATGACAAACGACAAGACATTAGGGGAATGAAATTAGTTTGTCAGAAAAAATAATAAAAAAAAACAAAAAAAAAAAAAAACGACCATTCCCGAAATAATTCGAAAAGAATTTTGTTTCGCGAAGAATAAGTTCGTGAAACAATGTGATGTAGAATTTATTATGCGTAAAATTAACGACATTACTCCGTTTGGCGACACTTTTGAATGGCTCTTATTTTTTTGTTGAGTGCGTAAGTACCTAAGCGAGGCGCCTCCGGATGAACAACGGCGGTGAAGTAGATCATTTTTAACGCTTATAATACGAAGGATATAACACACATCGTGTTTTTATAGCAAAACGGAAGCAGTGCGAGAAGATTTATTTTTTATTAAAAAGAATTGAAAGAAAGGTCGAATTCAGAAAGCGCTTATTTAACCATAGACCATCAAGCTCAATTACTGTAGCGAACTCATCAGTAAAATAGCCCGGCTTGAGAAAATCACGTAGATGTATTGCGACCTCATCGGGAATCGAACCCAGCGTGACGAGTCAGTGTCACGTTGTAATAAAACGAAAGTACATGTGCTAAATAATAAGAGTATAAATATATTTAACTGTAATTTCGGATATTTTATACGCAGCGTATGTATTACCGAGAAGCGAATCTCGACGTCTTCAAGTTTGTGTTTACTGGGGTATTATGCCGTGTTGTTACGACCTTTCGGGCCGACGTTTCGGATCCCATTGCAGGGTCCATCATCAGGGCTGATGTGTTGTCTTGAATGTTGGTGTTGTGGTTAAGTATCGGCTTGCAATACCGTGCCGAAGTCATGATGTGTTTGTATTGTGTTGTATGTATGATTCATCTGTTGTCTGATCACTATCTCTGCGGAGTCTGCGACGAGAATGACTTTGAAGCGCCGGATACCAAGATGTTTTTAATTTGAGACCATCATCTCTATTAATGTTTATCGGATGCTTGTAGATTTCTAGTGCTTCCTTGATAAGACGCGCATGGTGACTCTTAGGCTTTCCAAGGATTTTCGGTTCGAATGCAAAATGATGGCCGGTATCCAGAAAATGCTCAGCCAGTGCTGATTTTTCTGGATGACCGAGTTTGCATGCCCGTTTGTGCTCGTTGACCCTTTTGGAAATGGTACGCGCCGTTTGCCCCACGTATACTTTATCGCAGTCTTGACAATCGAGTCTATACACACCGTCCGTTTCTAAGCGATCTCGATCCTTTGCTGATCTCAACATATCTTTAATTTTGAAGTTGGCACCACAAACTGTCTTAATGTCTCTTTTCTTGAGAGCTCTGGCAATTCTGTCTGTAACGCTTTGGACAAAAGGCAGAAAGGCGATGCCTTTGCACTCAGGTTCTGTATGTTTTTCAGGGCGAACAGACCTCGTACTTATGACGCGTTGTATCGGTCGCTTCTGGTAACCATTGCCTTCCAGTGCGTCGCTGAGTGTTATCATTTCCTCCTGTAGATATTCATCTTGGCATATCCTTTTGGCCCTCGTGGCCAAAGTGTTGATGAGACCTCTTTTTTGAGCAAGATGATGGTGGGAGTTCGCATGTAGATAACGGTTTGTATGTGTAGGCTTCCTATAAACTCTGTGTCCGAAACTCCCATCGGCTTTCTTTTTTATTTCAACATCAAGAAAAGGCAGCACGTTGTCTTTCTCTATCTCCATGGTGAACTTCAGGTTCTTAGGTAGTGAATTAAGGTGTCCCAAAAAATCACCTAGTTTGTCTTCACCATGCGGCCAGATTGCAAACACGTCATCGACGTATCTCCACCAGACCTTCGGAGTAAAGGATGCTGTGTCCAGTGCTGTTTCTTCGAATTTCTCCATACAAAAGTTAGCAATCACCGGAGAAAGTGGATTACCCATCGCTACGCCTTCCACTTGTTGGAAGAGCTCACCTTGGAAAGAAAAGTATCCACTCGTCAGGCAGTGCTCAAACAGTGCGCAGATGTCTTCATCATAAATTTCTTCCAACAGACTCATAGCGTCGTCCACAGGCACATTAGTGAAGAGGGATATGACGTCAAAACTGACTAGTATATCACCCCTTTCACACTTTATTTCTTTTAGCATATTGACAAAGTGTGCTGAGTCTTTCACCCATGAGGACGTCTTCCCCGTCTGCATCTGTAGGAGACCGGCCAAATATTGTGACAGCTTGTATGTTGGCGCTCCTATTGCGCTCACAATTGGTCTTAGTGGCACTCCATCCTTATGTATTTTGGGAAGCCCGTAGATTGCGGGTGTTTTTGACGCTTGCACAAATAGTTTGAAATGCAAATCGGCTGGAATACTGGAAGCTTTGACCAGCTCCCTAGTTTTTCCGTCGATTCTATCCGTTGGATTCTTCTTGATTTTCTTATAAGTGCTGCTTTCCAAAAGTCCCCGCATCTTCGCTATGTAGTCTACTTGGTCCAAAATCACTGTGGCATTGCCTTTGTCTGCTGGAAGAATCAGGATCTCTTCGTTTGCGCGAAGGCTCTTTATAGCTGCGTGTTCCTCTTTGGATATATTGGGACGCGGAGGTTTAGCCTTTCTTAATATAGCGCATGTATCCTGTCTAATTTCTTCTGCGATGGCCACTGGAATCTTGCGCAATGCCGCTTCTACGCCGCAGATTATGTCGTCAACTGGAATGCTTTTTGGTGCTATGGCGAAATTCAAACCTTTAGCTAAAACTGATATCGCGGCCTTGTCCAATGAAAGGCTGGATAAATTTTTGACCACTTTGGTAGAATCCAGCTCCTTAGTTGAGCTTTTCTTATGTCGGCTGAGTTACACAAATTTCCGTTTTTGCCGAGTCTCCACCAATTGTTTGTTTCGCCACGCTTGCATTGACGTCATTTTGTCCACTTTCGTCCAATCTTCGTAATTCAATGTACCACTCAGGCTCAGGTGCAGGTCAAAGAGAATTCTTGTTATTTTGTCCAATTCCAGGCGGATGTTGC
>JADDOH010009784.1:0-38515 GCA_016648135.1 Agrypnia vestita
ATGTGTTTCACACATATTTGAAGATTGTGACCAAACGTGATGAAATTTAAACTTTATTTTCACAGTATGCATCCAGCACGTCCAATGCTGGCAATGAAATAATAAAATTCAACATTTTTTGCGGTCCTAGTAAGAAATTTGATGGTCCAAGTGAGAAAATGAGCGTTATGTGTTTCTCACATATTTGAAGAGTGTGACCAAACGCGATTAAATTTAAACGTCATTTTAACAGTGTGCATACAACTCTGTCCACTGCTGGCAATGCGTTAAAAAAATTCAACATTTTTTGCGCTCCAAGTAAGAAATTTGCTGGTTCAAGTGAGAAAATTTGCGTTATGTGTTTCACACATTTTTGAAGATTGTGACCAAACGCGATGAAATTTAAAAAAACTCATTTTAACAGTGTGCATAAAACACGGTCCACTGCTGGCAATGCGATAAAAAAATTCAAAATTTTTAGCGGTACAAGTAAGACATTTGCTGGTCCAAGTGAGAAAATTTGCGTTATGTGTTTCACACATTTTTGAAGATTGTGACCAAACGCGATGAAATTTAAACGTCATTTTAACAGTGAGCATACTGCACGGTCCATTGCTGGCAATGCGATAAGAAAATTCAACATTTTTTGCGCTCCAAGTAAGAAATTTGCTGGTCCAAGTGAGAAAATTTGCGTTATGTGTTTCACACATTTTTGAAGATTGTGACCAAACGCGATGAAATTTAAACGTCATTTTAACAGTGTGCATACTGCACGGTCCATTGCTGGTAATGCGATAAGAAAATTTAACATTTTTTGCGGTCCTAGTAAGAAATTTGCTGGTCCACTGAGAAAATATGCGTAATGTGTTTCACACATATTTGAAGATTGTGACCAAACGTGATGAAATTTAACCATCAGATTTTCAGTGTGCATATAGCATGGTCGATAGCTTGCAATGCAATAAAAAAAATCATCATTTTTTGCGGTCCTAGTAAGAAATTTGCTGTTCCAAGTGAGAAAATTTGCTGGAAAAGCATTAAAAAAATTCATCATTTTTTGTGGTCCTAGTAAGAAATTTGCTGGTCCAAGTGAGAAAATTTGTGTTATGTGTTTCACACGTATTTGAAGATTGTGACCAAACGCGATGAAATTTAATCGTCATTTTTACAGTGTGCATACTGCATGGTCCATTGCTGGCAATGCAATAAGAAAATTCAACATTTTTTTGCGGTCCTAGTAAGAAATTTGCTGGTCCAAGTGAGAAAATTAGCATTATGTGTTTCACACATATTTGAAGATTGTGACCAAACGCGATTAAATTTAAACTTTATTTTAACAGTGTGCATACTGCACGGTCCATTGCTGGCAATGCGATAAGAAAATTCAACATTTTTTGCGCTCCAAGTAAGAAATTTGCTGGTCCAAGTGAGAAAATTTGCGTTATGTGTTTCACACATTTTTGAAGATTGTGACCAAACGCGATGAAATTTAAACGTCATTTTAACAGTGTGCATACTGCACGGTCCATTGCTGGTAATGCGATAAGAAAATTTAACATTTTTTGCGGTCCTAGTAAGAAATTTGCTGGTCCACTGAGAAAATATGCGTAATGTGTTTCACACATATTTGAAGATTGTGACCAAACGCGACGAAATTTAAATATCATTTTCACAGATGGCATCCAGCATGGTCCGTTGCTGGCAATGCAATAAAAAAATTAACATTTTTTGCGGTCCTAGTAAGAAATTTGCTGGTCCAAGTGAGAAAATTAGCGTTATGTGTTTCACACATATTTGAAGATTGTGACCAAACGCGATTAAATTTAACCATCAGTTTTTCAGTGTGCATATAGCATGGTCGATTGCTGGCAATGCAATAAAAAAAATCATCATTTTTTGCGGTCCTAGTAAGAAATTTGGTGGTCCAAGTCTGAAAATTAGCGATTAGTGTTTCACACAAAATTGACCTAAGGCGATGAAATTTAATCTTCATTTTCACAGTGTGCATCCAGCACGGTCCATTGCTGGCAATGCGATAAAAAAAATTAAATTTTTTTGCGGTCCTAGTAAGAAAGTTGCTGGTCCAAGTCAGAAAATTAGCGTTATGTGTTTCTCACAAAATTGACCAAACGCGATGAAATTTAAACTTCATTTTCACAGAGTGCATCCAGCACGTTCCAATGCTAGCAATGCAATAAAAAAATTATCATTTTTTGCGGTCCTAGTAAGAAATTTGCTGGTCCAAGAGAAAAAATGAGCGTTATGTGTTTCTCACATATTTGAAGATTGTGACCAAACGCGATGAAATTTAAATATCATTTTCACAGATGGCATCCAGCACACTCCAATGCTGGCCATGCAATAAAAAAAATAACATTTTTTGCGGTCCTAGTAAGAAATTTGATGGTCCAAGTGAGAAAATTTGCGGTATGTGTTTCTCACATATTTGAAGTTTGTGACCAAACGCGATGAAGTTTAACCATCATTTTTTCAGTGTCCATACTGCACAGTCCATTGCTGGCAATGCGATAAGAAAATTCAACATTTTTTGCGGTCCTAGTAAGAAATTTGATGGTCCACTGAGAAAATATGCGTAATGTGTTTCACACATATTTGAAGATTGTGACCAAACGTGATGAAATTTAAACTTTATTTTCACAGTATGCATCCAGCACGTCCAATGCTGGCAATGAAATAATAAAATTCAACATTTTTTGCGGTCCTAGTAAGAAATTTGATGGTCCAAGTGAGAAAATGAGCGTTATGTGTTTCTCACATATTTGAAGAGTGTGACCAAACGCGATTAAATTTAAACGTCATTTTAACAGTGTGCATACAACTCTGTCCACTGCTGGCAATGCGTTAAAAAAATTCAACATTTTTTTCGGTCCTTGTAAGAAATTTGCTGGTCCAAGTGAGAAAATTTGCGTTATGTGTTTCACACATTTTTGAAGATTGTGACCAAACGCGATGAAATTTAAACGTCATTTTAACAGTGTGCATACTGCACGGTCCATTGCTGGCATTGCGATAAGAAAATTCAACATTTTTTGCGCTCCAAGTAAGAAATTTGCTGGTCCAAGTGAGAAAATTTGCGTTATGTGTTTCACACATTTTTGAAGATTGTGACCAAACGCGATGAAATTTATACGTCATTTTAACAGTGTGCATACTGCACCGTCCATTGCTGGTAATGCGATAAGAAAATTTAACATTTTTTGCGGTCCTAGTAAGAAATTTTCTAGTCCAAGTGAGAAAATATGCGTAATGTGTTTCACACATATTTGAAGATTGTGACCAAACGTGATGAAATTTAACCATCAGTTTTTCAGTGTGCATATAGCATGGTCGATTGCTGGCAATGCAATAAAAAAAATCATCATTTTTTGCCGTCCTAGTAAGAAATTTGCCGTTCCAAGTGAGAAAATTTGCTGGAAAAGCATTAAAAAAATTCAACATTTTTTGTGGTCCTAGTAAGAAATTTGCTGGTCCAAGTGAGAAAATTTGTGTTATGTGTTTCACACGTATTTGAAGATTGTGACCAAACGCGATGAAATTTAAACGTCATTTTAACAGTGTGCATACTGCACGGTCCATTGCTGGCAATGCAATTAGAAAATTCAACTTTTTTTTTCGGTCCTAGTAAGAAATTTGCTGTTCCAAGTGAGAAAATTTGCTGGAAAAGCATTAAAAAAATTCAACATTTTTTGCGGTCCTAGTAAGAAATTTGCTGGTCCAAGTGATAAAATTTGTGTTATGTGTTTCACACGTATTTGAAGATTGTGACCAAACGCGATGAAATTTAAACGTCATTTTAACAGTGTGCATACTGCACAGTCCATTGCTGGCAATGCAATAAGAAAATTCAACATTTTTTGCGGTCCTAGTAAGAAATTTGATGGTCCAAGTGAGAAAATTTGCGCAATGTGTTTCACACATATTTGAAGATTGTGACCAAACGCGATGAAACTTAAACGTCATTTTAACAGTGTGCATTAAACACGGTCCACTGCTGGCAATTCAATAAAAAAATTCAACATTTTTAGAGGTACAAGTAAGACATTTGCTGGTCCAAGTGAGAAAATTTGCGTTATGTGTTTCACACATTTTTGAAGATTGTGACCAAACGCGATGAATATTAAACTTTATTTTAACAGTGTGCATACTGCACAGTCCATTACTGGCAATGCAATAAGAAAATTCAACATTTTTTGCGGTCCTAGTAAGAAATTTGATGGTCCAAGTGAGAAAATTTGCGTTATGTGTTTCTCACATATTTGAAGTTTGTGACCAAACGCGATGAAATTTAACCATCAGTTTTTCAGTGTGCATACTGCACGGTCCATTGCTGGCGATGCGATAAGAAAATTCAACATTTTTTGCGGTCCTAGTAAGAAATTTGCTGGTCCAAGTGAGAAAATTTGCGTTATGTGTTTCACACATTTTTGAAGATTGTGACCAAACGCGATGAAACTTAAACGTCATTTTAACAGTGTGCATTAAACACGGTCCACTGCTGGCAATTCAATAAAAAAATTCAACATTTTTAGAGGTACAAGTAAGACATTTGCTGGTCCAAGTGAGAAAATTTGCGTTATGTGTTTCACACATTTTTGAAGATTGTGACCAAACGCGATGAATATTAAACTTTATTTTAACAGTGTGCATACTGCACAGTCCATTACTGGCAATGCAATAAGAAAATTCAACATTTTTTGCGGTCCTAGTAAGAAATTTGATGGTCCAAGTGAGAAAATTTGCGTTATGTGTTTCTCACATATTTGAATTTTGTGACCAAACGCGATGAAATTTAACCATCAGTTTTTCAGTGTGCATACTGCACGGTCCATTGCTGGCGATGCGATAAGAAAATTCAACATTTTTTGCGGTCCTAGTAAGAAATTTGCTGGTCCAAGTCAGAAAATTTGCGTTATGTGTTTCACACATTTTTGAAGATTGTGACCAAACGCGATGAAATTTAAACGTCATTTTAACAGTGTGCATACTGCACGGTCCATTGCTGGCAATGCGTTAAGAAAATTCAACATTCTTTGCGGTCCTAGTAAGAAATTTGATGGTCCAAGTCAGAAAATTAGCGTTATGTGTTTCTCACATATTTGAAGATTGTGACAAAACGCGATGAAATTTAAACATCATTTTCACAGAGTGCATCCAGCACGGTCCAAGGCTGGCAATGCAAAATAAAATTAACATTTTTTGCGGTCCTAGTAAGAAATTTGCTGGTCCACGTGAGAAAATTAGCGTTATATGTTTCACACATATTTGAAGATTGTGACCAAACGCGATTAAATTTAAACTTTATTTTCACAGTATGCATCCAGCACGTCCAATGCTGGCAATGAAATAAAAAAAATTGAACATTTTTTGCGGTCCTAGTAAGAAATTTGCTGGTCCAAGTGAGAAAATTTGCGTAATGTGTTTCACACATATTTGAAGATTGTGACCAAACGCGATTAAATTTATCTGTCAGTTTTTCAGTGTGCATACAACATGGTCGATTGCTGGCAATGCGATAAAAAAATTCAACATATTTTGTTGTCCAAGTAAGACATTTGCTGGTCCAAGTTACCCGACCTAACCCGACCTAACCCGACCTAACCCGACCTAACCCGCCCGAACCCGACCGAACCCGACCGAACCCGACCGAACCCGACCGAACCCGACCGAACCCGACCGAACCCGACCGAACCCGACCGAACCCGACCGAACCCGACCGAACCCGACCGAACCCGACCGAACCCGACCGAACCCGACCGAACCCGACCGAACCCGACCGAACCCGACTGAACCCGACTGAACCCGACCGAACCCGACCGAACCCGACCCAAATTTTCTCACTAGGACCGAAAAAATTTGAATTTGAATTTAATTTTTTTTGTCGCATTTCCAGCAGTGGACCGTGCAGCATGCACACAGTGAAAATGACGGTACATACTTGACGATTTTGACCAAACGCGATGAAATTTAACAGTTATTTTCACGGTGATTATACGACACTAAGTACTGAAAGCAATGCGATATAAATATTTAACATTATTCGCGGTCCTTGTGAGAAAATTGCAGTATGTCTTGTTCTTATGCTTGTAGATTCTTACCAAACGCGATGAAATTTAAGCGTGATTTTTACTGTGATTTTACGGCACGAACTATTTAAGGGAATGCAATAAAAATATTTAACATTTTTAGCGGTCTTAGTGAGAAAATGTGCGTTATGTGTTTCTCACAAAATGGAATATTTTGACCGAACGCGATAAAATTTGACTGTAATGTTCACTTTGTGCAGACTGCACGGTGCGTTCTGGCAACGCGACAGAAAAATTCAACATTTTTCGCGGTCCAAGTGAGAAAATTTGCGTTATGTGTTTTTCACATTCTTGAAGTTTTTTATTAAACGCAAAGAAATTTAATCATAATGTTCACTGTGTGCATACGGCACGGTGCACTGCTGGTAATGCGATAAAAAATTTCAACATTTTTCGCGGTCCTAGTGATAAAATTTTCGTTTTGTTTTTTTCGTATGCTTGAAGATTTTCACCAAACGCGATGAAATTTGATGGTTATGCTGCACGGTCCAATGCTTGCAATGCGATAAAAAATTTAACATTTTTTACGGTCCTAGTGAGAAAATTTGCGTTGTGTTTCCTCACATACTTTACGATTTCGACGAAACGCATTGAAATTTAATCGTAATTTTCACTGTGATTATACGACAAGGCAATGAAATATAAATATTTAAAATTTTAAGCGGTCCTATTGAAAAAATTTGCGTTATGTTTTTTTCGCATGCTTGAAGATTTTGACCACACGCGATGAAATTTTACGGTTTTTTTAACTATGTGCATACGGCACGGCGATAAAAAATTATCATTTTTCGAGGTCCTAGAGAGATAATTTGCGTTATGTCTTTTTCACATACTTGAAGATTTTGAAGAATGTGAAAAACACATTACGCAAATTTTCTCACTAACATCGCGAAAAACGTTGAATTTTTTTATCGTATTACCTACCAGCAGTTGACCGTGCCGTATGCACATATGGAATATTTTTGTTAAGATAATTATTTTATTATATACAAAAATAAATTCTATAAACGAGTATACTTGATATTATATAAAGCGGATCACTTCTTCAGCATACCTTCTACCTGATATTTTTATAAAATTAGTGATAAAGTGTTTAAAAGGTTTGTGTATTGTAATTTCTTTAGTTTCATTTTGTTACTTATTAAAAACAAGCGGGGCAGTGAAATTAAATTCTTTGTCCAAAAGACGTTTTCGTTTTAGGTTCCTCGAATTTAATTGCATCTACCAGCCTTGTAACCCATGTTTCTTATGTAAGCTTAAAATTTACTTTTTCTTTGTGGAGTTTTACAATGGTTTTAAGGTATAAATGCATCGGGTCAAGAACATTAAATATTCCAAACAAATCATCAAAAGGAAACATTTTCATGCAACATGCAACATGCAAAAATAACTGCAACACTAGGTAATGGAGTTTATTTAGGTATGTGAAAAAAACATAAGGCAAATTTTCTCACTAAGTCCGCGAAAAATTTCGATTTTTTTGTAGTTTTGCTAGCAGTAGACCGTGCCGTATGCACATAATGAAAATTACGGTAAAATTTAATCGCATTTTGTCAAAATCTTTAATTATGTGATAAACATAAGGCAAATCTTTTCAATAAGACCGCGAAAAATGTTGAATTTTTTTGTCGCTTTTCAACTCATTCACAGAAAGTGAGCATATATTATCATAAAATCCCTCCTCTATCACATCGAAGATGCATACAAGATCTGTGTTATCTTTTTAAAATCTTGAATAACTTGTTTAACTCACCCTATTTATTCGAGCAAATAGGTTTCAGCTGTCCTTCATACTCAACGCGTTTAAATAATTTATTTTACCCATATTTCCCATGTATATTTCCCAAAATAACATAATAAATAAAATAACTAGAAAAATGTGACTACGTTCTAGATAAGGTCTAAATCTCATTCCTTAGTCGTATTTATTGACTGGCGATGGTCTTTATTTTGTTCTGAATATCATCAACAATTTATTTTATCATCAATATGTTATTTTTTATTAATTTATCATTCAAAGTGCTTTGTGTAATTATATCATATTCAAATTATTTATAAATATTTCTACTTTGTACTCTTATCTCACTCTAGGGTCAATAATGAACAGTTGACCTTGTGTTTGTTGAACAAATAAAAATATTTAAAAATTATTTGTGAGTGTATATTTTGGCGGATCCGGAGCCTTCGCGCTCCATACTTGCGTAGTGTTGGAATTAAAAATATTCTGCAAAGAGGATTCCAGTGTAGCTTGGTTCCCCTCCGCATTTCCCCTTCGGATAGTTCCTACGTAATATTCGCTGCCAGTAAAAGCGTAGTAAAAGTTTTGATCGCCGGACAAATGGGAATTTGGTTGCCAGTCTGAAAAATGATGGAAGAGGGAGTTTAGCCACCGCGTAATGGATGCCGGAGCGGCTCTGTGAAATCATTTGTCTTTTTGTCACGCGGTTGGTAACGCTGCCGCATTTTCTGGGCCAGGCGGAGGACTAATTTAACAATTTCTCAATTTTTTTTTTATAATTTGTTGTGAGAAAATTTGCCTACGTCTATTCCGCTAGTACCTTAAATCCATCCAACATCCAAAGCACTCGTATATCAAAGCGAATTTCTTCACAAGAAATAATTAATAAAGCAGGAATTGCAAAAAATCAGTTACCAATCTCAAGTATTCACAATTATTGTTAAGAAAAATGCTATGTCCATTTCTACTGATGGACTCACAGCCATTTGTCTGCACACTGTAATCATTTTCTTTTAATGCAAGAAAATGATTACAGTGTGATACAACAAGATTCTTATTGTTATGTATTGCCGCCAGGGAATGCAGTGGTTGATTACAGGTAGAGTATAACGCGGATGGGTGTTTTACTCTTGGTTTATTTCCAACAGATTAGCCGACCGAGCGTAACTATGATCTTGACTAGAGTATGCGGGAACGGGGAAGTAAAAGAGAGCGTGTGCCCGCGTGTTCCCGTTTTTATGTGCTCGCATCCCCCGCCATCTCCGCGCCTCGCGACTTGGGTGGCGAGCACACAAAAACACCACATTTGTATAATGGCATTTGTTTTAGCCTCTTTAAAGGATTAAGCAACTCGGAGGGTAACTATGAGATGGTTGAGAGGCCATCTCCCTCAATCCTGGCAGATCACTGTGCGCGCATTAAATTCAGATCACAGAGCCACCGAATCAAGGGGATCAGTCTATTAGTCAGGTAGGTATATGTAATCTTATACTGACAAAGAAAATCTTGTTACCACCAGAGACGAGTATTACTTTGATGACGTCCCAAAATTAAGAGAAACATAGTGGTGCAGTCGGTAGGATACCTTTCGGTGGAGAGATCAAAAAATAAAATTTCACGAAGAATCTACATTTAATGTATTTGGAAGCGACCGAAAGAAAATGGTATTGCGGCATAAAAATACTGAGAGCATCATGGATCGTCGGGTAAGGAGAGGCGACGGACAGTGAAGAGGGACCCCTTGTATACCCAGGGCTATTTTATGAGCATATGGGAGCTATTGCTCATAAACTAAACTTTTGCTACCAAGTTCGGCATTTTTTAATGCTAAAGCGATCATTCTTGCAACATCGCTAACGTTGCGTAAGTAGCACGGCGAGGCGACCACACAAAACCCCTTCTTTCTCTGTGGTGCAAGGGTGAGGAAATTTTAATTTATCGGATGAAAATACAATAAAAGTGAAATGCAAAATATAAACATGAAATCTTTTTGTATATCATGATTGTTCAAGAATTTGACTACCTATAATTCAAAACTGTTTAGTGTTAAAAATATTTTTTTTATTACAGTTATTATTACTTTTAATGTAAATATGTATAGTGTTAGATGTTTTCTTACACCAGAATGCTTTTTTTGTCTGGAAACTTATTTTCAAATGCTATTTTTTATGTGTCAAAAATAATAGTAATAAAAAAAGCGTTCACCAACGAATACGTCAAAGCGAAAGAACGTTCATCAGAAAGAGTCGTTAAACCGTAAGAGAGAGCTATTGTATTTTTTATTTGTGTGAAACTAAATGTGATCAAGTTTTGTAAATTTCTTATTTATTGCTGTGTAAAAAGTGTTAATCTGGTAAAAATGTGCAACAAAAAAATCAACGCAAATGGTCGATGGAAAATTTTAACTATAAACTAATGTTAAACAAAGAATTTTTAAATGATTGAAACGATTTTAGTACCGATTAAAATTAATGAAGTGAAATTACAATTTATGGTTGATTCGGGAGTACCTAAGCTGTTGTGTTTTTTGGACCCGATATTTATTATTCAATTGGGATTTTCAAAATTTTGCCAAGTTTGGCCGAAATAATATTTCAAAAAAATCATAACATTTTTGTTAGTCATTGGGTTGTTATGAGATAGGGTTGTTAAGAGTTTTTGAATATTATGTTTTATTATAACTCTTGTTTAAAAATTTAGTTGAAAATTCAAATTGCATTAAACACTAAAAATTAACTTAATTATAAAAACAGGAAACGTTTAGCAGACTGTAAAGTCTCTTAAAGGGAAAACAAAAAAAAATTTCGTCCTTGGTTATTTTAAGTGATTTTGATTTTAAAGATATGTTTATTTTTAAATAAAAAATCACGTTTTTTGAGATTTCATGAGCGCTTTTATTTATTATTATTATTATATATTATATATATTATAGAAAAACGCTTTAGTCGGAACTTTTATTTACAAAAGACTGCTGATTATACTGTTTACTATTAAGCTTTTTTATGTTTGTCGCGTTATGTTGTGTGTGGTGTTTAGTGAGGATTCCCACCCGTCCAGAAGCACCCTTTCAAGTCAGTATGTGGCGTGTGTTCAGTGAGTGTCGCATATGTAGTGCGTATGAAATGAGTGCCGCAGATTGGTATAGGGTGCAAATGATATTCACAGTTAGATGTTGTGATTTATTGTGACAATTTACATATGGTATTGCGTACAGTAATATCACTTACGTATGCTGCGGTGGCTGGCGATAAAGTGGTTAGATCTGTGACCATCAGGACCGGGTTAGGTTCATCCAACCTTGATTGGTGGACACGGATCGAATGGGTACGGTTAGGTTCATCCAACCTTGATTGGTGGACACGGATCGAATGGGTACGGTTAGACTCGCGACAGCTTTTGACTACCACAAAGCTATCTTGATTAGATATTTACTACTTTTTCAAACAATAGTTACAATATAACGCGCGTAATAGTTTTTGTGCCAATGTTAAGAAAATAAAATTTCTTCAGGTAACTCATCATAAAAAAATCTTCATCATACAGTATTAAAATTATCTGTTTGATTTTTTTAACAGAGAAAAATTAATGTATATTTTCGCAAAAATATGCAAATAATGAAACTTTTTTTCGAGAAGTTGACTTGTCGGGCAGTCAGAATATTAGGTAGTTGATCTAAATCTACATGTAAGTTGACCCAAGCCCATTTGTAACAATCCCTGACTGTCATTGTTAACGCGAGTATAATATAGTATATATATGTCCGGAGCCAATTAGAATACTGCTCATCAGTTTGGTCTCCATATTATAATGGACATATAGACAGTATTGAGCGTGTCCAACGGAAATTTTTCAAATACATTAACTACAAGATAAAACATAGAATACAATAACCTATTGAAGAGACTGAAATTACTCACTTTATGTGACAGAAGAAAAATTTTTAATATAGTTCTTCTTTAAAAAATTGTAAATAATATGTTCGACAGCCCTGATTTTGTAGCGTGTATCAATTATAATATCCCGTCCTTTCATAGAACTCGAAAAATTGTCACATTTTATTGCCAAAATTCCAGAACGAATTACCAGTAATTAGCAGAATGAGTAGCTTGTTGGTCTTGTGGTTAGGACTCTCGCCTCGTGATCCAAAGGACGCAGGTTCGAATCTCACTCCAGACAAGCAAATTAGTCCTATTTTTATAGCACAAGCGTTTAGTTTAATTTGAAAATAGTAAGAATATTGATATGACGCGAATTCCGTGATCGCATCTCTATTTAAAAAAAAATAAATTAAAAACTGGTAATGAATTTGGTTATATGGTTGATGTTTTCAATGACTGTTTACTGAAAATAAAGTTTATACTTAAAGGGACAATTCTTTTTTATTACTTACTAATTTAATTACTTAATGTAATTACTTACTAAAATAATTAATAACTGTATATATACATGTAATGATGTGTAATATATATTTTTGTATACATATTACTGCTCTGTATTTTTTATGTAAAATTTTATATTTTTAATTTTTATACTCATATTTTAATGCTGATACTTTTACTGCTTATACCTTTTATTCCTTATATATGTATCTACTTTATATTCATTTATTTTAAATTTTACTGCTTATTTCTGATATCGTTTAATGTATATACTTTTTGAATTTAATGTAATATTTTTTATCTAAAAGCCTGTAATGGGCGTATAATAAATAAATACATAAATATATAACGCAGTTGTATTATGCGCGTTATAGTAAAAAAAATATCGTAATTATGTTACTTTGAATAAAATTTCCTCGATAGCAATTTTTTTTTTGATAGATTTATTCTGTTAATTTATTTTTAAAATAACAACAAAAATACTGATTGATTTCTTTATGGATTATTGATGGTCAGTGCTTGAGCGCCTTCCAGAAACTCCGGAAACCGCCACCAGTTAGAATGTACTTGCAGTTATTGATGGCCGAGCCGGGAGATAGGAAAAGCAATTTTCACAAGTTTTATGACGTCCATTTTTGCCGTTCCCAGGCTGGAACCCACATACGTACGTAAACATGCACTTGGATATTTTTGTAACCGTCTTATGCTGGTAATAAACGGGTTTATCTCGGCCACCAAAGCGATATTTAGTTTGCATTTTCATCCACGCTAAAGTTTCATGCGAGTATATTGCTCTTAATGAAGCATCTTCTATTACAGCGATAGACAAAAACCCAGCATTTGAAATGAAGAGTCTGCGAAAAACAAATCTTTGGAAAGTGATGGCGGTCACCACTTCCGGGAGAATGGCTCCTGTCTGACTATGATCCCCAAACTAGCTAGTACTATCTAGTACTAACTAGTTCATCAAAAGTGACGGCTTATGTTTGAAATTAAGCTTAATATTATTAAGTAAGTAGTTTTGTGTGTGTTCGTTTGGCACAACGAATAAAAATTGAAAAATAAATATATAAAAACGTTTACAAACTATTTATGTTTAAATGCACGCATATTATATTTGAATTAACTGTGTTTTTAAATCCAAATCATTGATAAAATTTCATTTTATTTGCTCTAGTTTTTCACAAAATTCCTATTAGAATTTAACCTTTGAAACGTATAAAATTATCGCGAAATCTCAATCGTGTTTATATTGGCTTGAAAATAAGGTCTACAGTTAATGGCGAAGATTGTAAATTTATAATGGATATTTTTGCGTACAGAAATGTGCATTTTAGCAATGCCCATTAACCCGTCAAAATGTGTATTCATTTATTTTATTTTAAAAAAAATTCGCAAGAAAAAAAATTCGTAAAAAAAAAGCGAAAAATAAATATTCAAAAAAACATGTATTTTTTTAGAAAAAAAAATTTCATAGTCCACCATCGGGGCCGATGTACGTTGATGATGTTCATTAAAACACTTGATGATGGACCCTGTCATGAGATCCGTAACGTCAGCCAGAGAGGTCAAATCTACGCGGCAGAATTCTGAACGGCCGTGAAAACCTAAAAAAATTTTTACAGCCCATAAATTTATAGGAAACATGATTTTGGAACGGAAACATGCTTACAATCTAGAATTAAGTAGGTATATTCTAAAGAAGTAATCCTCGGTGACTGCGTTAAAAACATTTTTTTAATTTTACGGACAATGCTGCCTTTGCTTTTATACATACTTTTTGAATATACAATTTTGAGCTGTATTTTTAATTGTGGCAATGTTTCTCCAGTATATCTATATAATATCCAGTAATTTTGTAAATATTTGAAACTGAAATATAGCAATAATTTGTATTACTTACAAATAGTACTAGCTAGATATATAGCAGTGTTACATTGTCATAAATACCGACCAGGCAGTTGATTTGGCATTGTTGTCCCGGAAGTGCGACTTGATATGACTAAGCCTGAAATATATAAAAACCAAGCGATATTTAAAATAACGGCTGATTTTGGTTCACCCTATCCCCTTATTCTCAAAGACAACAACACTGTTATATAATTCAACGATAGAATAGACGACATGTTTTTTTACGCATGCGTTTCTATAATATCTATCTAGACATCTGTCAAATGTCATAGCGTCAATACTGAAGAGGTGTACATTGAGGTGTACAGCCGTCAAGATACGATTTATGAAATACAAGTCTACAAAATAGACCGGACAGAATTTCTGGCAAAAATAAAGTTAAAAAATAGATAAAATAAAGTTATGCACTTTATGACATATATTTTTCAAAACGTGCATATTTATTTATCCACTACACTTCTAAAAATAAAAGTAAAATATGTGTAAATAAAATAAAGCAAAATGAATTTCTTAAAACGTTTTTTTTATTTTTCTGTGGCTTCCGACACTTTACAACCTGAACATACCCTTTGTATTTTAAAGCCATGACCGACGTAGCGATGGCGCACCTTGGGATTTGACAATAAAAATTTGAATATTTTATGGTACAAATAAATTTAAAAAATGTGAGACCAACCCAGCATAGGGTGTGTTTTTTTTTTCCTTTTTTTAGAATCGGCAAACAAATGTTACGAAACCAGCACAATGACTGGAGAAATAAAATACTTGCTTTTCAGTTTTATAATATGACTTTGGGCCCCTGACGCTCATATTATCTGAACACAATATCGGAACATTTGAAAACATGACAAACCATTCAAGATTTTCAAATGTTCATGGATTCCTGTAATGGAGTCTCTGAATAAACTTTACTTCGAATTACTAAGGAATTAGGAATTGACAAGACAGAAGTAGTATTTCAGTTGTAAGAAGATGATTTGTGCTTACAAACGTGATTTCGGTGTTTTAAATATTTGATCTAATTCAATATTATAAAAATTTCTTGTCGACAAAAATGATTAAGATATTCCGTCAAGCAATGTTGTGTTGTCTCATTAATTCTAATGAATCGGGTGTAACGAGTACGTCAAAAAACCTTAACAGTAGTCGCATATGATGTGTAATATTTGACATTTCACAATTAACCGGTCGGGTGCTGGAGCGCAGATCTGCGCTCCCTAGACACGTAAGCGAATTCGGCCTATTTTACCTACATTTATGGGTTTTTAAACCTTATCATTGGTTATATCTCAAATTTTTTAATGAATGACCGAGTTCTACTTGTCAAGTAACCGCATTTGCCGCGTAAACCGGACAAAAAATCATTCCCAATGTCATCTTCGAACCGCGCATTATTTGTGTTATTTATCTGTTAAAAAAGGTGTTGTTTTTAAATAAAAAAGTGTTAAAATTAAGTATTTTTATATTCTTTGATATATTTAAAACGAAAATATTGAAATACAATATCTTTAGTTTCATTGCTTCCATGGTTTTATTCGAAAACATGTGCGTATATTTCTGACAGTAAATTTTGTTACTTATTTTCATAACGAATTAATAAGTAATTATTGTACAACTAATTACTGAAATATAATAATATATTGAAGTCTGTTTATTGGGAAACCAGAAACTACAACTTCTTAGCGATTATTGTTGATTTTTACATGAATAAAACCATCACAAAAAAGTGTCTAAAAAACTGCAATCGTGCGCGAAATTGCGCGGCGTACGACCGGTTAAACATATCAATTGAGCAGCGGCAGAAATTTACCTCAAAATGTAAAAATGCTAAATATGAAAATATTTATTCGAATAATTATTCATTATTACTCACTTCACGACAAAATACGTAGGTCACACTTCCTTCCTGGACATCCTATCCTAGATTAGATGGATCCTTTTTTATTGTTTAAGAAATCAATGACCACTCTTTTTAATTTAAAGAGTATGTCGTGATATATTTCGGATCTCTCGCCACTAGAACGACATAATATGATCAATTGTTTCAATATATCTATTAGCTTACAGCTTGGGTTATTTTATTAAAGTACTAAATATTTTTTTAACCCCCGGTCTACACAATAATTGCCAACGAATTCGCATATTTTGATTCTCTACTATATTGGTTCCTCAATAAACGAGAATTTTACGAAAATATCTATTTGAATATTTTCCGGTGATCCTGATGTTCTCGACATTTGATATTTGATTTTAATTTTTGTACAGTCCAATGTAAAATTGACTAGTAATTTAAACATCGATACGATAGGGTGGTACCATAAATTGACCTAATTTCATGACGTTTCATATCCGGGAAAATTTTATTACCTCTGCCAAGTTTCCCAGAAAAGTTCAAACGAAGCCAATTTTTGGCTACAGCTGATTTGTTTCGCCTTTAATAGAATATTTCTTGGTATAGAATTTTTTCCCGTAGATATTTAAAATGGATGAGTAACATAAATTCTGTAAGTACTACTTGTGTTTAATTATATTTCATATTTTTCTACTTTTCAAGTTTCGAGAGGATCAGGATCTCTCATCGATAGGTTGCGCAACATTGCACAAAACAGGAATATTGAGAGGGAAAAAGAGCTGGTGAATTGGCTAGGTAAATAGTAACAGCGAATCCTTAAACAAAAAGAAAAGATATAAAGAAAACTGTTTGTTCTATAGAGGACTAAAGGAATACAATAATCAAATAATATGAAAAAAACAGCGAAATATTAACATGTTCAAAAATAAATACTGACGTCACAGAATAAAATAAAATAATTATATATATAATATGTGATATAATAAATATCATGTAGGGGGGTAGGGGGGGCTGCGTGAGGAATGTATGAAAATGCTGGAAATTAATTAGGAATTTATTAATTACTAATAAATTAACTATTCAATGCACAAAACCTCTTAACGCTATTTTTTGAATTTCACTACTTCGCAATATACCACTCGTAAATAAACACTTTATCATCATTGCAGCACTTTAATAAACATTCACTAGAACATTACATCCAATTCCGCATGTATAAATCGCTTCGGCTTATTTCGTTACGTAGGTAAGAAATTTGCTGGATTATTTACTTATTTATCGCTTTGATTCCCTAACGACTGGCCATATTGGGTATCGTTTTACGCACTTGTGCACTTTGCGATCGATTTATTATTCTAGTATTTAAGAGAAGATTTTCGTGGCTACTAGGTGTTTCTTGAAGGTTCCAGACGCCTCCCGAAAGCCGGAGATCACCTTAAAATGTTCTCGATTCTTCATGGCAAGTGATACATCACCAGGGTTTCGAACAATGCGTGAATTCTTTTTAGCATCTGGTTACAATTTTAATGAAATTAAACAAAAGACATATATATATATAAAATAAATAAAGAACAGCAAACACAACTGAAATCCAACAATTTTTTTCACTTTGCTTTCTTTTTGACTTTGTAGTCTATGTAGTCTATCGGGTTCTCTATAGTCTAGCCTACATCCTGCAGGACTGCCTTAAAATTATCCATCTCCGTCTTGGTTTTCCCCTCGGTCTCGATACTGTTGGCCTGTATGCTTTATGCAAATAACAACTCTCGCTACATCTTCCACCCAGAGCAGGCTTTGTGCTTTCACTTTTCTCTGGGGGTGGGTTATTCCCAAAGTTTTGGGTTGCTTGATCTTCTCCGTTCTCTAGTTAGGTTACCTCATAAAAAAGTCTGAAATTAGGGTATTAAAATGATAATGATGGTTACCAAAAACTGTAGATGCAACGGCCAGATAAAAGTGCGGAGCTTTAAAAAGCCATTTGTAAAAAGTATAATATGTCATTTTGTTCCAAGTCTGTTGCATTCACTTAAAGCGACGACACCGTCCTCCTGGAGGCAGCATTGTTCTCTCCCGGCAGACCCTCGCGTTAACCGAGTTAACTAACGAAGCTCCCCGTAATTAACTGGCGGGTCCCTGAATCAAGGAGTATTATTAATGTGACTCAATGTCTCAAGTGGGTGTGCTGTACAGAGAGTGCCCAAATTAACCGTCTATTTAAATCGTTTATTGTTTATTTTACATTTGTTAACATAAATTAATATTAACTCCACACTAGGTAAAACCTGATCTGTAGCAGTTATTCTCACTTTAGAGTTATGTAATAGTAATGTAGAATAGTAATAAATAACAAAAGTAAAGAAATAGGAAAGTAAAAATAAATATAGAAGCAGGATAACAAATTAGAAGTATTTACAAACACAAGATTAAAAAAACATACATGATTAAAAAAAATATATATATATAAATATAAAGTGAAGATTAAGATTTAAGTAGATAAATCAGGATAACAATTTAGTAGTAGATACAAACACGATAAAACATGAATCTAAAAGCAAAGATAATATAAATATAAAGTGAAGATAAAAATTTAAGTAGATAAAGCAGGATGATAATTTAGTGGTAGATACATAAATATTTTTTATATCTATTTGATTAAAAATTAAGTTTACATCAATGTTTGCTGTAATTCTTTGATATTTTTGTAATAATTAAAATAAACCAGACTCTGTTTTTACATGGTGACTACGTTTCATAGAATACCGCGTATAAAAAATAGTGTAAAAACATTTAATCAAATAAAAATGTTAAAAAAGACAAATCGTTTTCATTCATTGACACATCAGCCCTGATGATGGACCCTGCGACGGGATCCGAAAGGTTGTAGAAATACGGTAGAATATCCCAGAAAACTCAAACCAGAGGGGCGTCCATCATTTTCCAGGAACTCTTTTGGTCGCAATTTTGACATTAATTGCGATATGCAGGTACCTGCTATCTGATAATTCTCTAGATGTCTCATTATATGGCCAAAATAGTTAAACCGTTTTGTTTTTGTTTTAATTTATTGTGCTTTTTGCATGCGACTATTACACTGTCATTTGTTAAAAAACCCTATCAATCCAGCGTATATTAAAAATCATCCGTAGATCCACAGTTCGAATAGTTCAAGTCTCTCTAGCATTGTTTCAGTGAGTGTTTATGTCCCTATTTTTAGGTAAATAAAGTTACCTTCACCGTCTCAAAATAATTAATGACGACACATGCCCCTGCGACGGAACTGCCATACAAGATATTTACCACCTGTTTATGTTTTGTACCATTTTCAGCACACAAAGACACAAGCTGGAGGCAGCGTGCAGACAGAAGGACTTCAACTAGAAAGACATCGCAACCGTGATCAGTCATAAGGACTAAGGATCACGAGAAGTTGTCTTTCTTAGAAAATGTAGTCAGGACATTAAAAGTAATAAATAAGAAATAAAACAGAAGCCTTACGTCTTAAGAACGTAAAGAAGGATCCCCTCACGTCCGACTTCATCTGAGAGAGGTTTCCCGTGGTTCCCTCTCCACAAAGGCAAATTCGAAGGAATTCCAAGTTCCACAGACAAATCCCTCCCGCTCCAACAAAGCTGCTAGTAGCTAGAGCAGCATACTTGAACTCCTATTGAGGTGCTTTAGCAAGCAAGGCCAAAAATAATTGTAACTCAAATCTAAAAAAAATTTCGAATATAATTCAATGCAATTATTAATTTAAAAAAATCACATTGCGGTACTTATCATTTTGCCAGGCTCTGTATTTTAACTCGAGCACACAAGTTCTGTGGCTGGATGACGTAATACGATTAAGAGCTTGCTCAGAATTCTAAGAGAAAAGATTCAGAAATTTGCATACAAATATCCAAGTTCTGATCTGCTTTTAATTAAGTTTTCAAAACGCTAGCCTACTTACATCTGGCCGCATCACATACACGGAGCCGTGGGCGATGCCAGAAGTTTTAAATCGTAGACAGCTAAGACTAAGCTAAACTTTGCAAGTGAAACATTGAAATTCAATTGGTCAATGGTCACCGTCACCTAGATTCGCTTTGATTTTTCCAGTACCGAAGAACTCAATAAGATTAGCTTTGTATGTGATAATTTTTCCACATCACCTATCGTGACGTAGAGTCCGGTTTCCGATCAGAAGACTTGAGGTTCGAATATTCTTTTGTGCCGATGCGTAGTTTTTTCTGAATTTCTTCAGCCCCTGGCAGTCAGTCTTGGGAGCTGAAAAAATTTAGTTAGTGCCCGTCTGATTGTCAATTGTTGTGAAATGACGGTACGACTTGAGCAGCGATATTACATTAACTTTTGACGAAAGCTTAGCGATACCTAAGTGAAAATCTTTGGCAAGAACCAATAATGTATTATATATTGTAACGTTTTATTCCACCTCAACCGCGTGCCCCGTCATCGAATTTCTACGCGGAAATACACCACATCGAATAGAAAAGAAATTAACCAATTTTGTACAGCGGTATCCCTAGAGCAAACGTACGAGAGGGACGTACCTCGCGTCTCTGCCGGCGCCATTACTGGCGAGACTACCGACCAGGTGTCGAGCGAACGAGACCGCTCCCTGAGGGTAAGGATCAGCTTTGACCGGAGACGTGCTTGAATAGGTGAAATAGCTTCTAATTTGTTTTATAATTTGTATATAAACAGAGCGGTCCCGAGTGACCCCATCTTCCAACCAGAGCGGCCTTCCTTCCCGTCTGCGTTCGAGAGCATCACGTAGACCTGCCCAGGAAATGGACCAGCTCCATAGTCAGCGTGAGCGAGGGATTGGCAGACCACCCACTGCCTCGACTAGCTGCAGAAATCAACCCGACCGCCAAAATTTGCTGTTTCCACGCCCATGAATGCGATGTGAAACGAAGTAAAACCTCTCCTTATTATTATCACCTGGGATTCTGCAGGCTCATCCTAGTCGCAGTACGATGACCGTCTCAAAACCCAACTTAATATTAATCGCAACTAATGCCGGAAATGTGCATTTTCATGCCCGGCACCACAGGTCAATTTTGCAAATGGCGGACGCCCAGCCGGACCGGTCAAACAATTTTGGACTCTTTATTTTAACGAAACTTCCGATCTGGCCATATTATTAAACATTATTAGAGGATCCATTACGTTTTCTCCACGCTTCCACATCAATGAACGTCATATATACAATGTAAATCCTCGAACAATCTAGTGTCATTCTGTACTCAAATGTTAATATTTTGTCATATAGCACCTACCCTCGATGTCTTAGTGTGTGTGGTGTCTTAGAAGTTACTTCAGCTTATCAACTTATATTTTATTTTCCTCTTTCTGACTAAATTTCTCTCACGGATCATAACAAACTTGATTCAAATTCATTATACAAAGTTAACGTAATTAATATTTTAAAATTTTAACATAAAAAATAACCTGGTTCACGGAAGCCATACAAATTGTATTTTTTCACATACAAATGGTAAAATTATTGTAACCCATTAGCTTTCAAATTGATGCAACCTTGTCTCACTAGAAAACTTAAAAAACTTAAATACTTTGTTCCTGGCGTGGCGATGAGAAATGTCGCTTATGTTCACCAACACGCCACATTATTTCTGCATTCAAAATTCTCTTGCTTCAATCTATCAGATATTTGAAATTCTTTGTCTGCCATCACATGATCTTAAATTTTATTTTAGTCATAATATAATGAGCCTGGAGATCGCCGCTTTAAATTCGAACCAGGCGTTTGGAATGTTAATTGATGAGGTCTAGTACTTCTTTCACTGCTCTAAGAAACAATAGACCTCCAAGCTGACGGTTCATTTACCACCTTTTTTTATCTAGATAAATATTAGCTTGCATTTTAAAATGTTTCGATTTCTATTTTAATTTTAGTTCGGTTTTATTCCATTCTCTCCACTACTCTAAAACAAAATGGGTCTTTTACTATAAAAGTTCTGCTATAAAATTACAATCTGCAATATTATTAAAATTACTCTGTGTTACAACATAATTATTTTAATTTAAACTAAATTTGTAATACCCACAAGTTGAGTTAAATTTATCCCTACTGTGGTTTCGAGAGGAGCATTTCCTTTTCTTACATTTTTTCTTTCATCCTGCGTGTTATATACATATTTATCTTTTTTTTACTTACATAAAAGAACTATACTTATTTTTACTGTACTTACTTGTAAATTAAATATTTGGTATTGATCTTAACAGGTATTTCCATATATCTAGCGAGGCAAGTAGTGGCTGAAAGGTTATCTACGTACTGTCTTATATGCATAAGTATCTGTGCATCGGCATGTATTAAGGATTTAGTGTCATGTGTCCAAAAATTCAAAGCCGATTAATCGGCACTGAAACAGGCTATCGGGACAATGCTACGAGCATCTGATACTACCATTTCGAAGATGGTCGCACTTCAATGGACAGCGAAACCAGTAAACCCTCAACAAGCCGAAACAATAATGTGAATGACCAAGTGCGTACTTTGATCATGTAGAGTTGACGGTCCCTATTATAGTCCAAGAACTTGCTAATAAGATGGGGGTAAATATTGGATCGATACGTCCAATTCTGACCGAGGATTTAGGTTTGAAAACATTTCGTTCGCAAAATTCGTGCCAAAGCTAATGCCAATGATGAAGCGGAAGTAATTCCGTTTGAAATCCCCATTTTTTCTGACTCGCTTGGCTCTCTATTCTACTAAGTATGTTATAAAAGGACCTAGAAGACGCCCAATGCCTCGGTTTCGAGAATAACAGAAGCAGTAAGAGTAGCATGTTGTGGTGTGCCAGACCTGCCTGGACTCTAGTCCCTCGAGCATGCCAAATGGACCAATCGCGCTCGAGGGAAATCGCCCAATGAGAAGCCCGCGGCGCCGGAAAAGTACCGACCGGGCAGCCCGCCGGTACCGTGCCATTCTCTCACCGATCGGCGCCCGCGACACCACGCTCAAACTCGCTCTCCGTATACTGTTGTATTTCTTTATATTCATCCTGTATCACATCCCGCTCAGCCTTTTCATACACCTTTACGCAAAACACATTCATTCACACGCCTTTCGCATTCATTCACATCACACATGCATCAGACTGATTGTGCATTTTGGCAGAGGTGCATTATCACATTGATTCTTTCGCGAATATTTGCATTACATCAAATCATATCCGCCGCACTGGTGACACCGATGTGATTTACAATACAACCATCTGCCAAAACATCGTTTCCCCACAATGAATAAATAGCGATGAAGGACTCGAAGAAACCAATGAATGAGATTGGAGATTGGTATAGAATGAATGAAGTTATGAACATGTTGGATAATATTTTAATCCATATGAAAAGATTTGTTGTTTCTACCTATTATATAAAATATTAATCCCTGTAAAAATAAACATTTTCCGTTATCCTATGCTTAAGGCATTGTTTATATTAAAGATTAACCGCGAGGGTGGAACTATCGTACGAAAAGGGTGAGTGAAAAAAGGTCTAGGTCGAAAATTGGCAACATTTAATATTTTTCGAATGGTGTACTCACGGTGTTTAGTTTCAGTAAAATAAAATGGTACACCCAACAAAAACATTTTGTTTTGTTTGATTATATAAATGAATACAATTACGATAATTAATAAAGATAGATACCTATTTTTTTTCCATTTCTAGATTTAAGAATTCTTAGAAGTTTATTTAATTTATTGAAGGGTTTTCGGCCTTTAATTTGTACATATTATTTATGATGATCATCAAATTGGGTAGAAAAAATTAACTTTGTTATATCTATGTAAGTGTAATTATAATTATATATATTACTACTCGAGATTCTACAAAGCATCAGAATCTCTCATTGACAGGTTAAGTATTAAACTTAAAATCCTCTTATAATATATTTCAACTTTCTTAATAATTTACAAGCTGTTCTTTGTTTCAATATAATATTCTAGTATCTGTCATCAATATCATTGGATGCGTATTTACTGGACTAAATTCTTCATAACTTTTTATATTTTTAATTTTTGGTATTTGAATGACCCTGAATATTTTCCATGATTAATAAAAGTTTTGAAGTTAAAAAAAATTATAAAGTATTATTTGTTTAAGGTAGTGATTCTATTATCTAATTAATATTCATTACATCTGGACTTGGCTTAGATTCCTATTATGGTAATATAGTTTTAAATTCTGCTTCTTCTTTTTAAGTATTAGTATTTAACTTGTTCTTTCTTCATTCATCTTCTCTTATTGTATTTATTGTATCGCATATCGTTTCATCGAAGTATCGAATAACAATTCTAAATAGTTTTTATATTGTAAGGCTGTCATTGTTTTTTTATAAAATGTGCACACAAAAATGTTTATTATGTTTAGGTATTTGTTTAAATCAACAAATCGTTATTTAGATATTGGTTTTAACGTGAGTTGAAATTTTTATTTCAGGGTAGTACATCTCTTTGCATAGGTACGTTTTTTCATGAAGCTATATGTTTTTTTATCCAACGATGGTCATCAGACGTGGAACCAGAGTGACCCGACTAGCTAGGGCTGTAACCGCATCATTGCCCATTTATGGTCAATTATTGTTACTTGACCAATTATTGTGATTTGATTGTGTTCTTTAAGTTGGATACACTGATACGATATGAATTTATCATAAAAATATAGGTCAATATAGTGCTCCAGTAAGAATAATAAGAATTTTAATTATAATTTATTTATTTATTTTTATTTATTTATTGTTTATTGTTTATTTACAATTTAAACAAGTTACTAATAACTGCCACAAGAGGTAAAAACCTGTTCTGTGGCAGTTATCTCATACGATATTTATGTAATATTAACAAATGACAATTTAACAAAGTATAAACGTGAGAATGAAAATAGATCAATCAAGTAAATCATAGGAATACCTAACTCTAAAAGAAAATAAAAAGAAAAGAATATATACATACAAAATTAAAATAAGAATTTAAGTAGTTACAAAAATAAATATTATATTATAGTATACTTTAAATTATATAAATCAGTTTTTGCCAATTCAGAGGTCAAGGGCGGATCACTTCTGCAGCATACCTTCTACCTGATATTTTTATAAACTTAGTAATATGATGTTTAAAAGGTTTGTGTAGAGTTTTTTCTTTAGTTACATTAGGTAACTTGTTAAAAACAAGCGGGGCAGTGAAATTAAATTGTCTTTGCTCAATTATTACTAGAATCTACTTTTTTGATCCCTATATATTATTTTTAGATAAAGCATCCCATTTTATTATAAGGACCAATCAAACGTAGCAGCTTCTGATGCTGCACGCTAAACTAGTACCAATATTTCTTCAGTTAAAGATAAAAATAATTTGTTATTCATAAATAATAATGAAGATAATTAAGTGTCCCAGTAATTACAAATAATTTTCGTTAAAATGCGCCAAAAGATGACTGCGGCTATTCTTGCAACTGTCGCTCTCCGTGTGTAGGATGCAATTTATGTTAAACTCAGCATGCGAGCCGTAAAACTGCAGAGATATGATATCCGGCTTTATTGTGATACCGCGGGAAGTTCTTCTTGGGCATACACCCTTGTATGTGTCTCGTGGAAAGCGGGTCTCTGTATTGTGTGAAAATTTAACGTGAAAATCATTTTAGAGAGATTAAAAAATATCCAGCTAAAGTAGGTACTAAAAAATTGAAGCTTTTTACACTCGTCCAGCTTTCATAAAAAGGCGTAGAAACCAGTCTTATGCATGTTAAAATGTTTTATTTCGTTGATTTTTTAAGCATTTTTGTGGTTCTCGACGATAAAAGCGCTTTAAAACAAAAATATTAAAATGATAGACGATAAATTCATTATCAATTGTATTACATGAATGAGAAAGACTGGTGATGAATACTAGAGAAGAAGATGAATGAAAAAGAGAAAGAGAAGAAAGAAGAAGAGAGAAAAAAAGACACGAGAATTCGGATTATTTTAGTAATCGATTAGTAATTAGATTTTAAATCATGGTCAGTTTTTATTTCTCGTTTGTTTGTTTGTTTAAAAAAGAACATTTGTTTATAGTCAGAATATATTGTTTATCCACACACTTCAGAACCTTTGCCATTTTTACTCCCTTTCTTTTAACACTTTGACTGTTGAACGATTTTCTTCTCATCATCTTTGGTGCTAAAAATTTAGCCAGTATTTAAAATTCTTACGAGAATGATTTTAGGGATAATTCATTGTCATTTATTTACCCCCATAAACCCATTAGTTCTCTCCGGGCGGTCAGCACCGCCATAAACAAATCACTGTTTTTTCAATGACACATTTCGTGTAGTGCGTTTACACTCGCCCAAAAATATATCCGGTCAATATTATTCTCAAAATAATAATTTTTCAAAAATTATTATTATTGCGTATCTTATCTTTCTCAGATCTCAAATCTCAGATTTTATACAATTCTCTGTAGTTACACGTCTAAATTTCGTCTGTTGGTTTAATTTTTTCGTATATATTTTTGATACTTATTTTTAATCGACATGATATAATGTTTCTATATATATAATGTTTCACGTAGGATTTTTGGATTAGTGATAAAATACAAAAAAATATAGAAAATATAATAAACGAGTATAATTTTGAAATTTCAAAATCTAGCAGTTCATATTATAAAATGCATGAATATAAAATATATTCATGCAACGAAACATAGTTCTAAACCATGCCGTAAAAGTACTGTGCAGTTTTTTATAATACTGTAAATGGTAAAAAATTAAAAAAAATTAAAAAACCTAGTTGGTCAGAGCATTCAGGGCGAAAAATAAAATATATATACATTTACTGTGATAATTTTTTTTCAACATAGTTTACTCCGTTTCCTTTTTATTCGGTTAGTGTCTTTAGTACAAAATCTAGGAAAGTGTAGTTTCATTAATAGCCAATATCAGCTTGTTTGATTATTCCTGCCTGTTAATTATCCTAGCTTCTGCTCTAGATTGCTTTTATGAGAATGGTTGATGCATTTTTATACATTAATGAAAATATTAATATCAGTAGGTAACATTTTTTATGAAAAAGTCTTATGAAACACTACTCATCCTTTACTTCCGACATAGTCGACATTGTCTCAATTCAGTGAGTGCGCAGTTTGTAGTAAGTGCGCACAAATTATCTTAGAAAGAAATTACACTAGATAGTCACTTCTACAGAAATATAAAAAATATAGTTGACCCAAAATTCGTATACCACGTAAAAATTGTCTTTACACTAAGAAGGCTCTTACATACAAATTGAAAAAAAAATCACTGAAAAATGCTATATTACTGAAAAGTAATCATTACACAATGAAAATTGTTTTTGAATTGAAAATTGGAAAAATATAATATTTACATGACAATATAATAATAACAAATAAAATTCAAAAAACAACACGCAAAAAATTCCTGTGTGAACGAACTTTATGTTCATAAATGAAAGAAATGCAAAAAACCGAAAGAGAATGACCCAAATACACGACGTATTTATTGTCTAATACTAACCCTCAGGTATAGAACGCCGATAGGCGTTTTCAGCACACAGCGAATGTTTGTGAGAACGCCTATAGGCGTTTTCAGCACTGGACGTGTTAACTCGTAGCGTCTGCGGTTTGTTGTCTGCCGGAAAAACTTTGGATCGATTTCAACTCTTTTCCCGTGATCCAATTGAGCTGAAACTTTGCAGGCAGGCTCGTGGCGATAATAAAAATGATCTTACATTTTTTTTTGTAAATTTTTGGATTTATCGAAATATTAATGTTTTTTTTCAAATTAGAATCAATACTAATGAGTAATGACCCTGACGCCTGCAGTAGGCACGAAACCTGATTCAATTAGAAAGGGAGTACAACAAAAACTTGGTTTTTATGGGTTTATTTTTTTTTAAATATAAATAAATATCATATCGTGTAAATGATGTTTTATATGTCATTGTCAAATTGAGTTATCTATGCTTATGTCCTTTTTGTTTTATCCTTTAATTGTGGGAGACATTAAATTTTTTTTTGTATTTCATCTTACCAAGCGATTGTGTCTCCCTGTTGGATGATCGAATAAAAAAATAAATAAAAAATATTAGTTATGTTTAATAGGATTATGAGATTTTTTAGAAATTTAAAAGGCTGTTAGCCATTTATTTATTTTTTACCACACTGATTCCACACGGGTCGTGGCCAAGTGGCAATAGACTTTTATCTCTTCTTCTTTTTACTTTTTTATTTGTTATTTGTTATTTTTGTTACTTATTTTAAACATTTTTTTTAAATACTATATATTATATAACATCTGGAAGACATCTTTGGATTCAAAATGGTCACTGCTAATACAAACATTTTCTCACAACTCGTGTAATTTTAATCGAAAATAAATGTAAATGTACTCCTGGGTAGCGTCATCTTTCGGCTACAGAACGAGACACTGCTTGCTTCTACGATTTCAGTAGTAGTGACCCAAGAGGCCTCGAATCATATACTGATTCCACACCGACGGCGATAAATTCTACAGTTTTCGACATTTGGCAGGCTTTTATACGCTTTGTGCTCGACATCCTTCTTCGACGATTTGTATGTCGCTAATGTAGGTGTTATGAGTGTGAGCGTTTGAAATTGTACATTATTTTGCACTGAGACTCGCAGAAAGACCTTATTGTATGTACATATTGATTTGAGAATGTATTCATAAGCTTATATCGATGCCACAAACTTCTTCGTGCATAGCACCACACGTAATAAAATACAAATCATTTTCGTTATCGTCTTCGCTGGGGGTCTGAATTATAAGATTTTTTTGCTTAGGGGATGTTTTTCAGCCGCGTCCGGCCCTTCCCAGGGCGGTTCTGGAGAAAAGGCTCGCAAAACGTTGCGGAGCCCGAATCAAAATTATGGGACCCAAAAAAGGGTGATTTCGATTTTTCATTCCTGAGTTTGTGGGATGAACTAGCCATTCGGGTGGGGGTGGGATTAATTAGAGTGAGGGAGGGAATTGGCGAGGGAAATGAACTGTAAGCATTTTGTGCGTGTATTTGTAGAAGAGGCTCCCTATTATATCTAAATTTGATCTCTTACGTTATAAGACGCTGTGAGAAAAAATATGGTATGACTTACCCAAAACGGAAAAACTTATTAATGAAACATTTACGACGAGCTTATTTTTTAACTAACAAAAACTACATCCAAATTCACTATAACAAAAGAGGAATATCTTCATTGTTCAATTAAAAATTCAAAAACATTTAATAAAATTTTATGCTTTTTAATTACTGAGTACTTTACTACACCCTGATAATGAAACGAATATATTTATTTCTTTGATCTTCAAAATCAACATTTATTTAAATGCTTAAATTTCAGGAATACAAATAATAAAGTACATCTCAAATATTTTTTATCCCATGCCCGTATCTGAAATGAGAACTTTTTTTCCTCACACCTATTCTAATAAAGATGAAATTGAAAATAACGGACGTGTTTCTCTAATTCACTTCTTGCTGTTTTTTATTTAACACCAGAACCATCGATACGCGCAGTAATAGCACCAGGTGTCTCTCTATATAAAAATACATTTCTAGGGCGACATTCGGTAGAAATTGGTTATAAAATAATAATTTTGAATATAATTAAACATATTGACTTTATGGCGCAGTCGGGCGGATGGCATTCTTGGGTACTCTTCCTCAGGGGCGTGGGTACAAATGACGAGTAGTCCTCGGTGACAAGCTGGGCAAGTGCCTAGAGCAGCGCCTTGCGGTATCGTGACTAACCCCGGATTCTGCTGCTGGGTCCCCAGACCAGGTCATCCGTGGATTTCTGTCTTCTGGTCGCTACTGGAGTAACTACAGATTCCTCTACCGGGTCCCCAAACTAGATCCTCTGTTAATTACGTTTCGTAAGCCAGATAGCAAAGGCCAAAGGCTCGAACTTAAGATCAGTAAAAAACTATATACGATGTCTGTATTTTTACTGTATTCACAAGAGCGCAGAACATACCAAAGGATTTGTATTCTGTAATACTTAAATATTTTTAGTCATGTTCTATTGATATTTTGGAAGGATAGTGGCGCCATCTCTTATTATAACTGGGTTGAATCCTTGGGGACTTAATATAATGACAACCACCTTTCATGTGTGGGTTTCTTAACTATAGCTGGCACCATCTCCGAGCAGTCTTTGAAACAAGTACCTTATCTGTCAAGCAAAGGTAGATAACTATGGAATTATTTGGAGAATAAATTTGTTGGCATTACAACTTAGTTTATCACCACTGTATTTTTGGTAAAACAAACAACGTTCCTTCTTCAGGATAACATATTCATAATAAATAACCACAAAGTAAATGCAAAATACAATAGTAAATCTTGATTTTACTTATAACGCTATTTTTGTGAAAAGTAAACTCAAGGACATTGAACCTTTATAAATAATTACATCATAATTGTGTATTATTGGGACCTCGGGTGAGGTTTCAATATACGGTTACAGGGAATTAATTATTATTGGGTGAATTTAAGGCGAGCTTAAAATCAGCCAATATCCAAAATTGTCGAAAGATGATCTAATCCATTTCCTCTTGCCAACCCCCGGAGTTAAATTCAAATTTCCCATTATGCTAAACTTCAATTTTACCCAAATTTACATTAACTTGGACAATTTGTAAAGTTTAAAGTGAGTCCGAGATCAAGACGCGTAATATTATTGCGGAAAAGTGTACCTTTGGACTTTCGTAATAAGTAGCGGAAAGCGATCGATGTTCGGTAGCGTAGGAATTTACTTTCTTCTATTAAGCCAGTGTGAACGCTCTTTTATACCTTACACATATTTATTTATTTGTTCACTCCCATAATAGGCTTTTACATGTAAATATTTGTAGCAGTACCTACATACAAGATATAAAAATATAAAGTCATATCACGTATTGTATAAAAAAAATACAAAAATATTACATAATATTAAAGAAGTATATAAAATAATATCAGATATGAACAGTAAAATATAAAATATAAAAATATTACCTAATTATACTTATAAATAAAAGGTATAAGCAGTAAAATATGAGTAGACTTATCTCTAATCATTATCGTATTGTGTGATGAGGTATATTTAATTTCACATATGGATTAAATGGGTATAATATGCTTAACAGTCTGTCGCAAAATATGTAATAGATTTAAAATAAAGACAGTACATGGTATCAGAAAACTGTGGTGGATTCCAGCACACGGGCGGCATCTGGCGTCCGTGGCAAGCAACCAACCTGCAGGCGGCGAGCAGGGAGACCGCCATTCTCGTTCCGCTCACTCAACCGCCAACATTGAGACCCGCGTATTGCGCCGCGACTTTACGACTGGTAATATACCCTAGACACACTGGTTGCAGCTTCAAAGTGCAAAGATATCGGGATCCCTGTAGCCTTGGAGTCGGGACCGCCTAGGTGCGGTACCGGAGTCTTCCCCCGGTCCAGACCACAGCGGAACTTATAGACATTCCCATATTGAATACAAAACACAAAAGACTTGTAGAGCTGAAATTTTCATGTTTATACTAATACTTATCATTTTCTTCATCCCCTTATCCTAGTAGGGTCAGGGACCCAAAGACTTGACAAAGTGCTTCCATATTCCCCAGTTTTGCGCTGCTTCCGCATGAGTCAACCAGTACGGACATACGCTACAGCCAGAGTACGAATGGCACCAAGATAAAAATACCGAACATGATACATTTTGTTTTTTTTTTTGTTTTTCTTTGTTTCAATACATTATAACAAAAAAGTAGCTTGCTGGTGTAGTGGTCATGTTTGAACCCCATTGCAGGATACCAACAAGTTAGTCTTTTTTCCATAGCGTCGACTTTTAGCTTAGTTTGAGAATAGTAAGAATATTGATGGGACGCGTATTTCGTGTTCGCATCACTATTTAAAAAAATGTATATATTTTTCAAAAAACGGCAAATACTAATGTCTCTAGATAAATATGTGGATTTAACAGAAAGACTATACTTTTACGCATCACGGTTCGTTCCCTATACTCTATAAATGCTTTCTTTTCCCGCAATATAACACGATATTCTTCCACCCCTATCAGATTCAAAGAAACATAATACGGAATTGGATTTAATCATTTATTGTCTACGATTTCAAAAGAATCCGAAAAAATATTCCGAATATGAAGGCGTGTACTTGGCACTCATAGAATCAGCATTATCATCAAGGTTCGGTCCGTATCAGTCTTTACGAAGGGTTTGAAGTATGTATGAATGTGTTCTTAAAACACTAAAAAAATGTATTATTTTATGAAATGATTCTTTTGTCTTTATACAAGCACGTTATAAGGATCAGATGTGTGAATAAATGACAATGTACTTTTATTATCTTGCAATACTTGATATTAGTCAGCATCAGAGCAAAATTTTCGCTTGTTTTCCCTATGATTATCTGTGTTTCTTGTTTCGTGACCGCCGGGCTGCCGGCCGCAAAATGATTTTAATTGGTCGAAACTGACATTCAATGCCATTCTGTGCCAACCGCTAGCCAGGATTTAAACTTTTGAAAAATTCGCCCAGTGACAGTTGGAAAGGGTGTGTGCTGGTGTCCTTTTCTTTTGAGAACTGACATTCTATTTTTCGTGTGATATCGGAATCCATCAGTTTACATCAGCTTTTCGGAATAGACAGAACAATATGTTCCGGATTCGATGAAGCCGGGAGAATTAGAAATAGGATCTGCACTCGACATCCTAGAAAAACTCTGTAAAGTACAATTTATCAGCTGTGTACGTAGTTAGCTATGGCCTAGTGTACCTCGGCGGAGATCGGGAAAGAACATATTTCTTACCTAATCCCGATCCGCGTGTAGTGGTGGCGATTCCGTCCGTCATCGCACACTTCTTGTTTTCTTGTATTAGTAAATATATAATGCTAATTGTATTCTTTAATAAAAGTCATATCAATTAATTGTTTACCTTTTTAATTAGAAAATACAACAGTCATCAAACTTGATATCTGTTGTTGATCATATATTGGTTTTTAATTTGTCTTTCTGTGCAAGAAGAGGTACGTATTCATAACAGCAGTCACTTAAACTGAAACATTTTGCTAACATTAAAGCACTCAGTATATATTATTTTAGATCATCAATGATTCAAGTACTGGAATAGATATATGCAGGACGGAGTGAAAAGATTGTGACCGATTTAGAAGCAACAGAAGAATAGCGGCGTATAGTTCACGTAACATAGTACAAGTTTAGTACTGCTATTACTATGCGAATAATAATTATACGATAGATGCCATGCATAGCTCAGAAGTACCATCAACATGAGGTGCACGGCAAGAGAATAGTGTCATCTGATCGACTGCGTCAGCTGCGTTGTACGTTTCTGCGCTTGCGTAGTGGTTATATACCCGGTGGTTCACCAGGTGCGTTGAAAGCTGAGTCCGGGTCATCATACCTCACTTTTAAGTATTAATGTTTTATTAAAAAAAATTTGGGTCACAATCCTAGGATTGGTCTGCACCAAGCACTCGATCTCTCTTCTTCTTCTTCTGTCAGCCTCCTTCAGCCTCTTCATTTCTTGGTAGGTGACAAAAATGTAATAAATAATAAATTTAAAAGATCTGGAAGGCATAAAAAAATAATATTCAAACTTAGATGACATTTAGATCTCTTACAAACATGTTTTTTAAGAAATTAAAGTAAAATAAGTTAAAAAATTTATTGTGTTATTTGTATATATCTACTTCTTTTATTTGATTAATTACAAAAACATGTTTAAGAAAAACCTTTCCATCGTCAAGGTGTTGTGTAACTGTCAAGATATCAAGACTGGTTTATGTAATGTAAACTTAAATAGCTTGTTGGTCTTGTGGTTAGGACTCTTGTCTCCTGATCCAAAAGTCGCGGGTTCGAACCTCACCCCAGACCAGAAAGTTAGTCCTATTGTCACAGCACAAGCATTAAGCTTTGTTTGAAAATAGTAATAATGTTGATGTGACACATATTCCATGTTCGCATCTCTATTAAAAAAAAACAAGCTAAGACTGACGATCTAAGCTGACGAAGCTAAGAGATCACACGCCATCTGCCGGCCCGCGCAGCCATTACCGTGCACAACAGATGTACTCACACAAAGGTTACCTCGTTCACATCAATATGTACTACAGATTTTCACATGGCCTTTTTGTAAAGGTGAAAATATATAAAGTGAAGGTGAAACGATTTTAATAGATACTCGCTGATTAAACAAGTTCTATGTAAAATAATAAAAGCATATGATGAATAATAAATAAGCACTTTTATTACCGCTGCTAAACTAACGTTACTCTGAGATTCACATCTTTTATAGGTCTCGGGACATTAATCTCTTACCAAAAATTTAAGGAATTCCGTAGTCACTGACTTGAAAACTAATATAAAAGCCTCTTAAATAATGTTTATGGCAAAATTCCTTTTATTCAAATGAATTATTTTGAATTTTGTTTTTATTTTATTTAGTATTCGTGTTTTCTTGTTTATGAATTTAGATTTATGAATAAGGCTTAAACATTAAAAATAGTCATTATTATATTAGAAAACTATTACCAAGCTTACAATCTTAGCCTAGTGATGATGATGATGAAGACCTTGTGATGGTCGACATAGAGATAGATTTAATAAATTTAGAAAATCTTAAAATAATAATATTCAAAAAAGTCAAGTATGGACATCAAAAATATATTTCTTCTGTTTGGAATCGTTTAAAAGTAAAAGCCTGATATATTTCTTCTTAAGATTCTATGTATTACAAGAGGCTAACAAAATATTGAATATTCAGCTATACAAGTAATATTTCTTAGATATAATTCTGTGTTAAATTAATATCGTTTGCCAATCCTAATAGACTCGACCTTGTGAGTAGGTGCGAACGAGCCTTTATTATTTATGAATCAGAACAGTAAGTCTCGCGTGTAGCGGGTGCTTAACTATTATTTTAACGAAACGGACCAATCACAGGCGCGCTTTGCCTTCGACGGGTTGAGCCGGAGGCGACCGTCCTGATGGCTGAATCCGGCCAATGGCGAGCGCCGGCGGTGAGGTCATCGGGCATAGGATGAGTCACTGCACTAGCGTGGATTTCAGAGGTATGGTGAAATCGTTACTATAAAAGGAGCGAACGCGATGTACTCGGCCCCTTCAGTTCGAGACCAGACTTGCGAGCGGGAGCGCTGCCCAACAGACTACCGACGGAGCCCTGAGTTCCAGAACAGCATTTGCGGACGGAGTTGCTGCCCGGACGTATGGAGGAATCTACCATTCATCAGTACCAGAGAGGATCATACCGCCACTGTGTAACAGCTAAGGAACATATTTATATTATCTATTACGGTTAATTATTTTCACTATCGAAATGTATTTATTTTGGGAATATTTGAGTTCGGAATAATTGTGTAATTAAATATCACGATTGCTTGTGTGATATTGGTTCAAATCGTACGAGAATTCCTTCCAAACGGATGTATTTTTATGCAAGGCGAATTTCATACCGTTTATGCTGAAAATTGAATACACGGAGTTCTATATGAATTACTTAGTAGCATTATAATAATTACTGTATTGCGTAGGTATTGCGCAATCATTACACTCGGTCTACAACTAACTCTTTATGAATCGAGTACCTCGGTATATTCAGCTTAATAAGTGGCTTCAGAATGACGAGTAAAGGACAGAATGGGGAGATCTAACTAAAGATTGGGGATATCTGGTTTATGTTAGCCTAGCTGGCTGAGGGGTGGATGATTGCCGGCACTTGGGCGTGGAACCCGCACAAGCCCCTGCAGGGCCCCTTAAAGGCGGGGTCCTCCTTGTTGCTCGGGGTCGTCAATAAACCGACCACCTAACCTCATCTGGCGCAAACTACTTAAACCAACAAAAAGGTTCCCTTTGTCTTTGGAAGGATTTCCATGCTTGAATGCTGTAAAATCTTGATAGAAAACGTTAACTTCTATTTCGTCCTCTGTAAGAAAGACAGGGCCAGAATAAATATAAAAATCATTCACTCATATGGAATAGCTGGGATATTATAAATATGTTACTAACACTCTAACATTTGTCCAAAGTAAATGTTGCAAGATGCAGAATCGTGGGACGCCGCTCTGAAAAGGCATAATGAGATTGCACAATAATTTGTAACATCGCTGACTATGCCCGCAAAGGAGGCTAATGTCGTCATCAATTCGTACCAAAAGAGTACATGATTCTTCAAACACCGGCCCAAAAGAAAGGCGCCTCAAGACAACACACATCATCAGAAACTCGTACCAAAAGAGTACGTACATCTCAATCATAAGCCTAAAAGAGAGGCGTCACGGGATCACATCTCGTAAAGAAGAGATAGAGTCTCGGGATGCAGTAAGTTCCGGAGGAACAAGGGGGGCCGTTTAGTCACTTAGGAAGTCGGCCACCGGGTTTAGGCGGGCGCGGGGCCTCTACCCCTCTCAGCAGAGATGCTGAGGGTTTAAAAAAAATCAAAACTTAGCATTCAAAGAAACTATTATTTCATATAAACTCACGGGCTGTTGTAGAATCCTTTCGAACAAACCATCCCCGAGACCTTGTCTACTTATTAATAAAGAAGTTTCGCTTCAAAAATGTCGGATTTCGTAAATAGCAAATATATGTATTATTTTCTCACGCAATTAATATGAACAGGTTCATACACGTCTAAGACGACACCATTCAAGGTAAGAATTTGCTAATACAAAGTGTTTATGATTATTAATTTCAATGTTATTTAATGTGTGAATTTTTCCCTTGGCGCCGTTCGAACGATTTTACTGGTTTGCCTCCAATCGAAAATGTTTTATTTCTAATACACGAATTCTTTCTAGTGAACGTATTTTATTGTAACATAAATGTATAGATTATTAGGTTCGTTAGATGTTTTTATTACGTAATATTATGCAATTGTTTCCACACTGCTCCTATAAAAGAATTTGAAGTTATTACGATACACAACGGGGTCCTTCATCCATTAGACGATTCATGTGCCAATTCAACGACGTATTACGAATAGTATATATTGTATTTATCGAGATTTAGTCGCATTTATTATTTCTAGTGAGGTTTTTAGTATTGGTTCCAGGCGCCATTATGAGGCGGAAATAGTTCGTATTCATAGCCCGACTGCAATAGGTATTTTTGTCGCGTGGGAGGTAGCACTTTTAGGAATATAACTGTGTTTCATGTTTCGTCCCTGACGGACAGGATGGTATAGCTGTGGCTATTTAGGTAATATACTTAGTAAATGCAAAGGGCAGTAGGTATTTTCAATATAGTATGCGAACCCAAGATGATAGAAATATTTTAGTTCCTATAATTTCATTGAATATTTGCTGCAGAATAATATTTGATGAGAGAAGTAGTTAATATTCCATTCAAAGCAAAAGTTTTAGTCAATATCTTTATAGGTAATATTCAACAGCAAGTTAGAAATATTTTAGTTAATATTTTTAGTTAATTTTGCATTCAAAAGCGAAATTTTCACAGAATAATTATTTCCAGTTAATAATATATATTTTAGTTCAATGTATAGTTAGCACAGGCAGAGTATTAATATTGTATAGGATACATTATTTTTAATATTTCATAGAAGGTAGAATATAATTTATCTCACGATCATTATGTAGTTACAACGCAATTTGCAGTCGTTATGCAGAGCGTCGCGCGCTCACATATAAGAATAATGAAATATTTGATAATCCAATATATTGTATTTTGAACGCGACGGTTTGCTACTTACTAACCTTCATTATTTAGTAGGACCCACATTAGGGTCATCTTACATCGTTAGCCGTGAAAAGAATATGATTTACATTGATTTGCAATGGAATGATTAATATTTATAGATTTGCTTCGCCTTATATATTCAACACACGCCCCATGGGATGTCTAACTCTGGTGCCGGACCAGGAGCTATACTAAATTATTATTAAATGTTTCAAGGCCGCGATGCCTCTATCTACCTTGGATCACCACAACCTCTACGGTATTCGTAGCTTCTTTTGCACGTTTACCTCGGTTGCAAAACGGTCTCATGTACCTGAGACCTGGTCTGACCTATCACATTCCTTAATTCATGATTTGTTTGACATTAGTCTCCACTGTCCTTGATGATAATTGAGATTTAAATCGTGATCGATCTTTCAAGGTCATGCTGCATGTGTGAAGGGTGGCCAATCTCTCTTGAAACGCCGGTCGGCTGTTTTAATGGAAACTTAATAATAATAATATTTGGATCATTTGTATAGCGCCGTTTTATTCTCTATAGATCCATACAAAAAGATTGGGAAGACTAGTGAAGCAAGTGATGTTTCTGTCTTCAATATTCCGTGCACATTCAGAATATTCTCATATTTAACGATTAAATAAATTTAACATGAAGCGAGACAGATTAAATAAAAATTACAAAATTGGATTTCTAAGTTAGTCAACCAAAAAAAGGTTGCAAAAAATATTCATTTGCCAGGATTTACATCCCGTCAGTAAACAT